>JASDQU011455059.1:0-13561 GCA_032191745.1 Picea mariana
GTGCAAGTTTACCCCTTTTTTTATCCGACTAGACTATTTCTGAAAAAGGTACTCCTTGGAGTCTTCTTTTAAGTTTTTTTAGACTCTCTAAACATGAAAAAACTATCGATCTTACCTTCTTTGGGCTCGTTAAAAATACATTGAAGAGGGTTTCATTGTGTCTTGCTAATCGCATTTTCATCTCTGTGTCTTTGGCCTAATTCTAGGTCCATGTTGCTCTCAACTGAACCTTTGAAGCATGCCTTATATGAAAGCCTTGTAGTACTTTGCCTCTGCGACCTGACACCTTGACCCATCGAGGATTTTCCCCAAGTGTCCTTTTCCTTCACATGTCTCCTTTCTCTAATCATTAGTGTGTTCCTTACGCTGGGAACTAGTATGCTTGCTTGCGATACTCGTTCCTCCTTTGTAACATAGCATTCTTTTATTCTTTTTCAAGCTCTTTAAAAATTTAAAAAGACAAAAAATTAAGAAAACCCAAAAAGAGGGGACGGGAAATATATATTCTTTTTTGGCATCACAATGAGTCGCCCTTGGACTAAGCACATCCTTCCATTTGTTCATCAATCATTGGGATATAGTATGATCTTAGGAAGATGTTCCCTCTACATAGATTTGTGTCCTCCTCTATTTGGTTACTCTTCCAAACACATGGAGAGTTTGCATTGCCTCATGCATCGTGAACTTATGTCAATTTTATGTTTCTCGAGTTTGATCATCTTTCATGCTTTTTTCCAAGGGAAGTTTCACCCAGCCTGAGTCGACCTTTCTGTATTTTTTCTCTCGACCTCATGAGTCGGCCATCTTGAAAGTCTAGTCAAGTCCTTGTTCAAAATCAATGAAGTTCTCTACCTGATCATTGATATCCTCTTATCTTTTTTTGACAAGCTATTGAAGACCTCTAAGTAGTGAATTCATACACTCACATTGTACTCCTACCCGAGTTTTGAATATCTTGAAGTTGTTTCTTGAGCTATAAAGAACTCATCTCCATCCATCGGGCATCATTGGATTCTTGAAGATGGATACTATACTTGTGTATCTTTGATTTTGAGATGTAGATCCACTGTGTATTTCTCACGGATACACTTTATATAGTTATATGACATGGATCTGCAATGTTTTTTATTGGCATCCATGATTTATTTCATCCCAAGCATGGGTATGCCCACCTCGGAGAGACAATTTTTATTTTTCAAATGGCACCTCTCGAACTCTTGTCCCGGGCTCACTCGTTTCGTACATTGGAAAAAATTTTGTAATGCATTTCAGCCATCAGATGCTCTTCTGAACTCATACATTATGGGGAATATGTTATAACCCTACATTTCTCTGCACATGCATACCTGGTCTTTGGCCCTCTTACTTGCATTTTTTTACAAGCCACTGTTGAGTTTCTCTTCTAAAAAACCATTTTTTTGAAGATGTACGTGCCCTACACCACTAATGCCCACATACATACGCTTGCTGCACCACTACATCTCACATACATATGCATGTTGCACCACTACAACCCGTGTATACTTGCAAAAGTTGCAAAAAATAAAAAGTTGAAAGGAATTCGTTGAGATTACGGGTTATTAGGTAGTTTTCCAACTAATCCACTACCTATAGCCTGTCACCCAACCAAATAACTATCCTTTTCCCATATAAAAGGAGGTGTTGGGGTCTCATTTTACATTTAGACATAAGAACAATGAAACTCTGTCTGTTTCACATCCCCTCCTTGCCCAAGTTATTGTAGCCCTTTTGTGAGAATTGCCTCTACATTTCCCAATTATACCTTCTTCCTCCATCAGAAACCCATTCACTTCCCAAGAAGAGATCATAATGTTGAGAGGAGAATCCATAGAAAGGTGCACTTGGAGCTTGGTGAACAGGAGCCTGGACCAGGTTCGTGGAGTAGTAGTCGAATTTGATTGTAAAGGTATAATCATTGAGTTATTAATAAAAGAATTACTTTTCCTGTCCCAAATCATAGTGTATTGAATTCTTTTAATGGTTTATGTTTTGGCATTATAACATCTAACCCTAATTTGTATATGGATATCATGCTTTTCATTTATTTTTTGTAAATATTTGGATGCACGCCAGCCCTGGGAGGATGTGTGCAGTCAACAAATCTTCCAAGCGCAATGAGGTCATCACTGGACACGGAGTAGAGGTATAGTTACCTGACCTTCCTAATCTTTTCTTTTCTTGTATGAGTATTGGATATGTTTGGGGTAGTTATAGAAGTAGTTTAATTTTAGATAGTTAATTGATCTGCCTACATTCTGAACCCTAGTGTAGTCATAGGGGGGTTTCCCGCTAGCAGTTATATATACATATCATGGCAGTAATTATGTGTAATTTCAAACAATTAGGTAAGTACCAATTTAAATACATGAATGTATATATCAAACCTCTTATCATCAAGCTACTAAAATTATGGGACAACATCACTATGTATGACATCTGTAAACCAATCAAGGAGAAGAAATTTCAATTCTATGGAATACTTGTATGGAAAATTCATGATGCCCCAGGACTAACACATTTTTGTGGTATGTAGAATTTTGTTACACTTTAATACTATATAATTTTTTAAAGATATCATTCATGTTTTTTAAATAATCCTATCGTGACATTAATCCATCCATTGTAGATCTTCAAACAAAGGGTAAATTTGCATGTACATTTTTTGGTCCTAAGATGAAGTATCATCATTCAAAAATTTTAGGAAAGGTGGTGTTTGATGAGTATAGGAACCTCCTCCCTAAGAACCATAGGTATAGTACCACTGAAAAAAAATATTTTCAATGGGAAAGAAGAGACTAGATTAAAACCACAAAGAATGAGACCTCACCTATGGAGGTTGGAATACAATAGAAATCGTCAAGTTAAAAAATTTCTTTATGTATAATATATGTAATGTTTTAAATTTTTATTTTAATTATTGAATTCATTTTATCGTATTTGATAATTATTTTTGTGATTTATTTTATTCTTCATGAAGGCCCCCATCATGAAGGTATTAATAATGGACTTCCACAAGGAATGAAATGTTATCCCACTCAATTCACGAGGTTTCCCTACTTTGAGGAGATAAAAATAGCTCATTTGTTTGATACAATGCATATCATGAAGAATGTGACATAAATGTTATGGAAAATCATAGATGGTGGGAGGGATAAAGAATAAATTGTCAAAATTTGTACTGACATTCAGGAAGCCAATCATGCAATGTGAAGTGTGATCTGATCAAATAGCGATGGAGACTGAAATAAAATTCTATGGTTATTAACAGAGTAGCAAAGCAATTATGTAAAAGAATTCATTCAAAGAATTAAATTTCCCACGAGTTTTTCTTCAAACATATATAATATCTTAACGAAGAAAGGTGAATTTGGTGGGGTAAAAACACATGATTGGCATACCTTCATTAAGGTAATAATTTTGGTATACATATTTATATATTGGTCGTATACATCTTTTAATAAATTCTTTTTGTCTACTTTGGAAACAAATAACGATTCATTTTTATTGTTACAATATGTTCTACCGCTATCTCCCCCAAATGACTTTGAAAACAACGTTAACCAAGTTATATATGATCTTGGAAAATACATGAGATAAGTAGTTGTGATTTATATGCAAAACAAATTTCAATTTGTTGTTGTACTTAATGACATGTGTTTTACTTGTAATGTAATATATATTATGTTATATTGAAAAATGTTATTTTCTTGTGTCATGATCTGTAGATGGTTTTCATTGAAAGAAATCTAGGAAGATGATATAAAGTATTGGAAGAGAGAAATTCCTCATCTAATGTGTGAAATGAAAAATTATCTACCTCCAACAATTTTCAATTCAAAATAACACTACCTCATACACCAAGTTAAGGAGATTGAAATGTGTGGATGAAATTTTTCAATTTATCACTGATGAATTTTGAAACAAGTTTGAAACCCAAATCATACGAGTTTACAACTTTTTCCAATTTACACTTTTATTATGATCATCGTCTACATTATAATTGGAATAATCATTATCATTGGCACTATCATCATCGTCGTCATCATCGTCATCGTCATCGTCGTCATCGTCATCATCATCATGAATTTCATCATCATCATGAATTTTATCATCATTTTCATTGGCATCATCATAGTCGTTGTCATTGTCATCATCATCATCATCATCATTGTCGTTGTTGTTATAATCATCATGATCATCGTCATTGTTAGTATCGTCGTCGTCATCATCATCATCATCATCATCATCATCATCATCACCATCATCATCATCATCATCATCATCATCATCATCATCATCATCATCATTATCATCATCGTCATCATCATTGTCGTCATCATTATCATCATCGTTGTCATGATCATGATCATCGTCATTATCGACATCATCATCGTTATTGTCATAATCATCATCATCACCATCATCATAATTATCATCATCATCATCATCTTTTTCATTGTCATCATTGTCATCGTCATTTTCATCATCGTCATCATCATTGTTAATCTTTTCCATATTTCAGTATTTGGCCTACATTATAGATATGGATACCCACATATTTCTAGAAATGTGTATGAACATGTTTTGTCCAGAGGAAATAAGTTTGATTTTATTCTTAAAATTACAACCATTATGGCCTAGTATGATTTTCATTTCCCATTTTACTTCTGCATGATTAAGAGCAGAGGTTGTAGGTACATATGAAGATATTCTCTAAAATGACAACATTGATGACGATGATGATATCTTCAATCCCTTGACATCGTTTCTGAAATTGATGATGATACATATGTCGAGTTCGATGAAGAAGAAGATACATAAGAAGGATGATACATATGTTGAATTTTATCAGGTACGTAACTATATAATTTAATTTGTATGAATTATTCTCTTACACTAATTTACCTGTGAATTGGGCCAACGTTGAAATCTTTTCAAACTTTTTTTGTATGCACTAAAATTTGACATGGATAGAATATTTGCATTCCTTGACGATATGGGAGGGTTTCCAAACTCAAATATGACTCACACACACACTCTATTATCCAATATCCTAAGTTGTTTACTGGTTTTTGTTGGGTTATTCACTTTCTTCTATGGAGTCCATGTCATATTACCTATTCTATATTCCTCCATGAGAGACAAGAAACAAATTCCATAGGTAATATGTAGGATGTTTTTAATTATTATATACCATAAAAAATAAACCATGGTTTTGAAAAGGATTTATTATCACTAATTTTTTTCATTTTCCCCATTTTCATATGTTTTTTCTCTACCATCCCACCAAATTGACTTTAAAATTCAATTTGAATTTAAAATATATTTTAAAGTTAAATTGTCTTTGTATAAAAAAAAGTTAATATAATATTTTATTGTTATTTTATAGAAAAAAATTTCAAATTGTGGGTATTTATCCTTTGTGTATATGCTCAATAACATTTTTGTGTACATAAGATGTGTTTGTTGACCCTTGTGACTGCAAAGTTGATCTTTTTGGTTTTTGTAGATACCATATTATTAGTGTAATAAATTGTAGAATGCATCTAGACCACTTAAGCCTATTTCATTGATAATAAGGATCTTCATTGTTTGAATGCAAATTGGTACCAAACCATTCCTTAACACAACCATTGTTTGTGGTGTATAAGTGAGTATTCTATCTTTAAAGTTTTAGGAATAAATCATCTAATCCTAATCACAACAATCAAGAACATCTATTCTCATGGTTGATGAACAAACCATTCATTCAAGAGTTATGTTATATAATTCTTCATTGTCCTACTTTTAAATCAATATTCCATCTTCATTTTAGGTCTTGTATTTTCCATGTGAATGCAACACATATAAACTTATAATATGATAACTATGAATATATTTCATGCACATAATTGTTTGCAGTGCTCATGACAATTCATCAATGAAGAAGGAAGACATTAGTGGAATTAGTTTTTCCAAGACATTGCTATGAGGATTATACTTACTCCAAAAAGGAATAGAGACCTTCTATGGATTTTTACATTGTCTATGTTTATGACATTTATATATGTTGGACAAATATCCAGTGGTGGTTACTTATTATATAGGCATGTTTCACATTAAGAATTACCTATATAAACAAATTTTGGGACCTATACCTTGCTTGAGTAAGACTTGGGACTAGGACCTTGTCCACGTAAGAAAAGTAAATTTTGTTTATCATTTTTGTCTCTAGGATAAACTGTTGCAATAATGTCAATGTTAGCTAGAATTGATCATTGCAAAAATGTCTTTGTTGTTATCTAGGATCAAGAATTGGAATAATGTCTTCTTTTGTTATCTAGGATAAATTATTTAAATAATGTCATAGTTGTTGGTTGGGATAAATATCCTAAGAACACAAGATTAAATCATAACTAAGTTATTATCTATCACAATAGTGTTGTTATTGTTAACCGACTTAGATTTATCTTTATATCCTTGGATTTATCAAGTGTCAAGAGGGATCAAATATCTCGACATACAAAACTTTACTCAGGTTTTTTCACTCTAAAAGAGGTTTTCATCTCAAATTATTTGATCCCTGTCAATGATTGATAGATTTGAGGTTAATATGCATCTAGGCTAGTTTATAATGTGAATCAGACCCAACTTCACACATTTCTTTTTTTTGTAAATATTATATTTGATCAATGTACATTGAATTTAGTTTTATGTTACATTACACATCTCCTCCATATTGAACTGTAAAAGGTGTATTTATGATCAACTAAGTTCAAATACATGTATATTTATACTTATAGCTAAAATGGATAATTACTATTCTCTGGGTTGTCAATGGGGCCTTGCTAGATCGATGAAATTGGGGCATTTTTATTGTCTCCACTAGGATGCAATTACCTTAAATGGGTCATTTTCCCCTTCTAGATTAGCACACCTTTAAGGGGCATGTTTGAATAAGGAATTTCATAATGGTTGTTAAGTCACACAAATTTCATACCCCATTAAGTGTGACATGGTCTTCCACCTCTTGATAGGTGATAGATTCAAAATTAGGAGGGATATTTTATGGCATGAAAATAATGAAAAGGAGAAGATATAGTTAATATACATGGTTTCCATATCATGTCAATATACATTTCTCCATTTCATCGATGCAAGTGGGAGTCGATCAAACCAGTCTGAGGAAAATTCATTTCTTTCAAGCACGAGGAGACTAGGGCATGCTGTGACTCATGAGTTGGAGGGTATGCCGAAGAAGGAAGGAGATAGAGAAGTAAGGGTACCAGGAGAGATATATCATGAGCAGGGTTACGAAGGAGAGAGATCTTGCGTAGGGCACCAACCGGGAGAGAGAGATCGAGGGAAAGGTTAGGAAGGAGAGAGAGCTCATGGTGGGCACTGTGAGAGATATCTTGAGGGAAACATAGGGAGAAGAGAATGGTGAGTTCTTGAATTTCCAATATTTGCATATGAAAATCCCTAAAAATGTTGACATGTAATTTCAAGGAATAAAAATGTTAGTGGCTCCATATGTGGACAAAACTCCCCTCATGGGGTGCCTATAAAATTGGATTCTCTAACTGATATTTGAAACTATGNCCCTAAAAATGTTGACATGTAATTTCAAGGAATAAAAATGTTAGTGGCTCCATATGTGGACAAAACTCCCCTCATGGGGTGCCTATAAAATTGGATTCTCTAACTGATATTTGAAACTATTTTTTTGTATTATGGATCCTATAAAAAAATGCATGATAGATTGGCAATGTAGCATTTCCTTTGAATTGTCACTTAGGTTGTCTAGGCACAGGGGTTCCTTGAGGCAAGGACCATGCTCTTTGTACCTATGGAATGGAAGGGCTAGGTTGTCGATCATGAAATTAAGCTTCTGGGGTTTCTATTTCCCATAAGAATCAATAATTGGCTTGAACATGTTTTCAAGGTACCTCTTCATCATATACTTATCCATTTCTTGTACAAATATGGCTTATCAAATATTGTGTTGTAGGAACAAAACTGCATTGGAAGAATGCAGAGGGCCTACTACTCAAGTGTCTTTTGAACTTGTTTCATTGCATTGTCCCATTTCGTGGTTCGATGGGTAAACTAAGTAAATCTCTATTTTCTTTCCATATTGGTCTATCTATTTATTTGGTCCTCGTAAAATATATATAGTTTCTAGGGTGAACCCTCAAAACATGTCAGGTCAGGGGTCACTTTCCCTTTGCAGTGAGGAATTTCACATCATCCATAGAACTAAAAAACCTGATATTGACAATGTTGTATTATTCCACCTACATAAATTGAGACAAAATGGATAGTAATGGTATCATATACCCATCCCCCTTGATAATATTGTTGAGGAAGAGGGGAGTTTTTTTTTGTCTTTTCCATATTTGGCAAGCCTTCGAGGTTCATTAACTCCTTTACAATCGAATTAATACTTATTGCATGGGTCATATACCACATGTAACACCCTTCCACACTTTAATAAGACCATATTTGAATAAGGTATGATGGTACTTCAACCCTGTCCTTCAAAACTAACACATGGAACCCCATTCAAATGACACCTAGATGGTAACAACATTACCATGATTGCATCCATGTAGAAAAACAATGATAATAGGTGCCAATGTATGAATATTCACCAATGTAATGCAATTAGACATGTTTAATCTAAACACTAGAAGGTACTACATAGTCAGGGATCAACGATGGAAATTGATTATTGCATGCAAGGTAAAATGCTAAGGTAATTGAGACAATGAGCCTCTAAATCAGATCCGTAGAGAAATGAGTTGGTGTTTATAGGTCAAGAGTAGTTGGAGAAAGGGAAATGTTAATTCCTTGAAACTAACCTGAGGTATAGAACAAACATAGACATGATCATGACTTGAATGTGACATAATGAGATGAGGAAATGATGGGAGACATGTCAACCCTTGAACTTAGAAAATGTGATTACAATAGTCTTTGATGCTTCAAAATTACATAGAAAAGTAGAATACCAACACGAGGTCTCAATCCACTTCCTAGCTCAACTCAAAACCTTGAAAGGAATTTTTAATATCCAAGGTTTAAGGTTGTGCCAAGATAAACATTGGACCTCTACCACAACTGAAAAATGTATGAGGCATGCCTTTCTCACAAGAAGAAAAATCAAGAAGCCAAATTTTATAGGATGATCCTAATAACCTATTGAATCATGTAGTGGAATTCTATTCAAAAACTTTCAAATTAGGCATCACTTATTAGTTCTTATTTTGTGGTAGGATGTTTAATTTCCAATATTTGCATATGAAAATCCCTAAAAATGTTGATATGTAATTTCATGGAATAACAATGCTAGTGGCTCCATATGTGGACAAAAATCCCCTCACGAGATGCTTATAAAATTGGATTCTCTAACTGATATTTTCAACTAAATTTTTTTATTACGGCTCCTATAACAAAAATGCAAGATAGATTGGAAATGTAACTTTTCCTTTGAATTGTCACTTGAACTAAAAAACATGATATTGACAATCTTGTCTTCTTTTACCTGCATAAATTGCGATAAAATGGATAGTAATGGTGTCATATACCCATCCCCCTTGATAGTCTTGTTTAGGAAGAGGGGAACATTTTTTTGTATTTTCCATATTTAGCAAGCCTTTATGGTTCATTAAATCCTTTACAATCAAATGAATACTTATTGCATGGGATATATACCACAGGTAAAACCCTTCCACACTTGAATAAGACCATATTTGAATAAAGTATGATGGTACTTCAATCCTTTCCTTTAAAAATAACACATGGAACCCCATTCAAATGACACCTAGATGGTAAGAAAATTACCATGATTTCATCGATGTAGAAAAACAATTATTTAAATGCCCATGTAGAAAAACTAGTTGATTGGAAACATTAGGTTATCAATGAAACATTAAACCCCCCATTTTTAACCAAGGTTCATTGAGTTAAGAATGTTGCAAGTATGTATTAACCTCACTAAGATATGGGCTATTGTGGGCTACTGTGTGTTAGCATCAGAAGTCACTCCCAGATTGCAGCAGGAGTAGAGCCCAACGCCCATCGGTTTATATGTCATGATTTGTTTATAAAGGGTGATCAAAAGAGAATAGACTCATAATGATATCATTTTAAACTCAGAATCCTAGATCGGGCTATGTATGAACAGGCGAAGTCTTAATTTAACTTCAGACAGTAAGTTGTAATAAGGGTGAGTAGGAGGAAGACTTCGAAGAGAAACTGAAAAGGTCTATCGTAGGCATAAATCTTCCAACAACCCGCAGAGGAAGAATTTAAACACAAGAACCTCTTGTATTCAAATCATAAAAATATTAAAAGAAATCATAACAGTGCTACCATAAAACCTTTATATAACACTATCACAATGCTTCATGTGAATCCTTCAATCATGAACTCTTTCAATATTAGATGGAAACCAGAAGGAGAAAGAAGTTGATTGTCATTGAAGAAGAAGTTTCACCTACAGATACATAACTAGGGAAAACCAATACTTATTAAAACTTTACAATAGGGAGCTCAGCTCTACCAACGATAATGTACAAAAATGGAAAAATTGCCTACATATACCCAAAGCAAAAAACAACAGCAAAAACGAGACACATTATTAAAAACATTTCATCTGCATGTCTACTAGCAGACTGTGCCCATAGTATCTAGACAGTCATGTGCCTATGTCAGATGCAATCAGGCTCCTGGAAACCCCGCATAAGAATTGACCTGTCTCGGGTCCCTTTCTGGACTTTCCATTTATGGTGGAGACGATGTCTAACCACCACCAACCACCTCAATAACTTCTTCCTTGGGATTGGGAATGGCTCCAGTCAAATCTGCACTCTTGGGACATGGAGGCTGATCTGAAAATAGAAGGTTGACTTGTTATGCTATGCAAGAACCCTCTACCTCATGAAAATAAACCTTAACAGGACCTTGCTTCATGTGTTTAAAATGTGCAAGAGGGTTTATGTGTTTAGTTCTTAGTTCTTCTTTGCAAAGTTCATGTGTGAGGAAAGGTTCTTTTAAATGATTAAATATGTGTTATAAACCAATACACAGTAGTATAAAATGCAGCAAATAACACATCAAAATCACAAAAATACCAAGATGATAAAGGAGTTCACCCCTCTCTGGGCTACATCTCCTTGAGCCTCCTTCAATGGACTTGGCTCTTTGGGATTAGTTTGTCAAATTCTCTTTACAAGCTTCTGCTCAACTCCAATGGATTTATAGGCTGTACCATCAGATTCAGAATACATAAAAACCCCAAAATTGACTGTTAGAACTCTGAAAATGGACAATGGCTCATCCAACAATGACCTCTTCTACATGTGACCTCCAAGCTTCCCTGAGCTTCAATGAGGCAAAAACACCTGTAAAAGTCCTCCAATGGATCTAAAACCTATCCCAAAATGTTCAGAGCATAATAATCATTCAAAAATGACTATTCAGTCTCAGAAAATGGATATGTGCTCATCTGAGCAATGCCTCAAACAATGAGGGCTTTAAGGCTCCCTAGATCTTCCTCAAGATTCAATGGTTAAAAACCTGCATAAGGAGTCTTCAAATGCCTTTGAAAACATCACCAATGGACTTAGAACATCCAAAAACCCCTAGCTGGGCTTTTACAGCACCTGATTTGGTCAAAAACTCAAAAAGTTATGGCTTCTGCCATTTTTCCCCTTCAAGCTCTGTTACCTGTTCGCCATTCTGCACCTCTGGAAGAATCAACCTAGCCTCTGAGCGTTTTCGGTCACAAAACCCAGCACCCACGCGTGTCCTGCAATTCATGCCAATCTGTCGAACAGTTAACGGGAATCAAGCCCCCCAAGTCGGAGGTGTTGGGCGCATGGGGGGCCATATGGCCACGTCCCAGCGCATAAAGTGCTAACTGTTGCCAGGTTAAATGTTGGAGTGACAAGTGTCGGGTACGTGGTTTAAAACCCAACACAAATCTCGCGCACATAAATTGTCGGGCACGGTCATATATTTACCAATGACCACGGGATACACATTAAAAAGGACCCTGCGCACGCGCCATTTCATAAAAGATATGGTCATATGTGTTTTTTCATATAACCATGGGTTCACATGTAAAAACCAACGTGCAACCACAATATATAACAGTCATATAAAGGTTAAATGACCGCGGGTCATACGTATTGGAAAACATAAAAAAATGTGCGCGTAATGTAATCCGGTCACATGGATCATTCCACAGGACCGCGGGCTGTATATGTTAATCAATCCCCACGCCAACCGTTTTGAATGTGTAATGGTCACATGTAATATAAATTGTAACCGTGATTTTTACAATTGGAACCCCGCGCGAATGGCATATAAAGATACGGTCATATATGATTCGATAAAACCTTGGGCCGGGGCTAAGCCCTGGCCCGACCCCCCACCTTATACCATATAACTCAAGGTCAAATAATATGTGGTCCGATTATATAATAAGATTCAATGCGTGGCCCAACGGCACGGCGGACTTTACCAAAGCTTTCAATGGTGGGGGAGGTCCGGAGGTCGAACCCCTCGGCCTCCATAAATTTTTAATAAACCAGACCAAAAAGCCAATTTCGGGGTGCCACGTGGCAGCCCATGATTGGGCCACGTGGCACCCTACTATTCGTCCACAATAATGCCAATAGTCACTTGCCACGTTGACTGTACGGTCACTACGTCATCCCGGGCCACGATGGATGCTGACGTCAGCATATGCCACGTGTCACCCTTCTAGTGGTGACACGTGTCACCTCCCAATTGGTCCAACCGTGCTTTGAAAATTCCAAAATGCATGACACGTGTCATGCCCAGGAGATGCCACGTGTCCTATACGGACATGCCACATATGATGTACGGTCCTTCCACGTGTCCTGTACGGACTGTACGGATAGGTACAGTCAGCATCAAATTTTTGCCTGTTTGGCTCGACGAACAGATCGTGATAACTTCTCCATACGGACTGCGTTTGCGAAAATAAATATACCACCGGAATCAGGAGAATGAGACGGACGCAATGGCACCGTTTTCGTCTCATTTCGAGCACTTTGAAAATTGAGCAAATTTTAGACCCCTGGTCTAGATTCTGATCAGAGGCCCTCTCGTGCTGCCACCTGGATTGGTTGAACGACTTAATGATAAGGCATGGAGGCAGGTGCAATGACTGGGGAACATGATTGGAAGTGGTGAATGAGCGGTGACCAGGCAGGGATGAGGGAAAATAGAGGATGAGGAGGTGACGGTACATGATTGGTTGAGGGAGGACATGTTGCTTATGATAGAGCGATGCAGAAAGGAGAGGGACAGGTGTCAGAAGGTAAGAGGTTGAAACAGGAATAAGGTGGGCCAGGATGGCGCTGAGTGGAGGTGAGATATAGAGTGGAAGATAGATGGTGGAAGGTGAAATGTGGAGGAAATCATGAGGAGATTATAGGGGGACCCACACAAAGTCACCCATTCCGGAACCCCCCCCTTATTAAAGGTAGAAAAGCAAAGGGGTTCCGAAATCCAATCTTGTCCG
>JASDQU011455059.1:13627-25571 GCA_032191745.1 Picea mariana
ACCCCGACCGTAGATATGGGCATGCAGATTCTAGCTGCCCAGATTTTCCCGTCACTTAACGAAACAAACATTTTGCGACCCAACTTAGGGTAAGTGGGTTCTTACCCCACTTCTTTTCATTTTTCCACCCAAAAGGGCCTATCTCTTAGGAAAACACCCTCTTTACAAGAATTGGTGATAACATTAGGCTCCATGGGGGATAGAGTCATCCCTGTGATGCTCTAAGGACTCATTTGTAGTTCCAGTGCCTTGTTGTTGGGCTATGGAGTCATTTATTAAGCCAGAAAAAAATAGGAAATAAATATTTACAAAAAAACAGAGGATTCGTCGAAGGCTCAAACAAAACATTTCTTCAGGAAATGCCCATTTATTGGGCCATTAAAAAATTCTTCACCCTCCAAATCCTGCAACCTGTAAGTGTTGTTCAAGAAGACTTCAAATATTTTGAAGGGCCCAATATAGAGGGCATCAAACTTGTTGTTTTTTCCTCTATCCTGTCTGGTTGCATCCCACTTAAGCACCAAATCTCCTATCTTGAATTCCTTCTTCCTGACCTTCCTGTCGAAGGCCTGCTTGATCTTTTGCTAGTGACTATGAGCTCTATCCATTACCTTCTCCCTGGTATTTTGTGCTGCCACCATTTGATGAATTCTTCTGACCATATGGTTTGGCTCTCCTTCACAATCTTGGAAGAATTTTGTTACAGGTAAAGCCAGCTGAGTGGGAAATACAACTTTTGTCCCATAAACAAGTTGAAAAGGGGAGGTGCCCAAGGACTTATTTTTTGTCACTCCCACGAATAAAATTTGAGTTTTGAATCCCAGGCCCTCTTGTTGTCTTCCAGTAATCTTTTAATGAGCTTGATCAAACTTTTATTGGAAGACTTTGCTAGAATGTTTCCTTGAGGATAATAGGGGGTGGAACGAATCAGTGAAATCTCAAACTACTCACAGAACTTAACCAGAGGCTCAAACTTGAAAGAAGCATCATTATTAGTGATAATTCTACTAGGACAACCAAATATGACTATAATATCCTCTAGGAATTTGATAATTACCTTATGTGAAGCACTCCTGGTGGGGACAAATTCTATCCATTTTGTGAAGTAATATGTTGCAATCAGGATCGATCTGTGTTGGCCACTTGAAGGAGGATGAAATTCTCCAATGAAGTTCAACCACCACTATTGAAACGATGTTGAAGCTACTACACGATTTAGTTGCAGAGATTTGAGTTGTTGCTTTCCTTAGAACCTTTGGCATTTGATGAAAGCTCTGACTTCTCTGCAGACATCAGTGAATAAGGTAGGCCAATAGTACCCAGCCCTAAGAATTTTGTGGGTTGTGGTCTTCCAGAAATGATGCCCTTCATAGAGGCCGCTATGGAAATCAAACATAAATTTCTAGGCTTCTTGTGGGTTTACACACCTCAGAAACACCCCTAGAGGGTCTCTCCGGTACAAGACTTGGTCAATAAGGAAATATCTGACCACCTTGAGCTTTAAATCTCTTGCCTTTATTTTTCCCATTCCATCAAGAGGCTTCAACTCTTGCAGAAAATACAAAATGTCTCTGTACCAGGTGCATTCTGCTAGTGATAAGCCACCTTGAAAGATTTTGTTGGATGACTCAGCTTGCTAATTTTTCGAGCAAGAATTGATGAAGCTAAATCCCAAGGCCTTACAATTGGATTCAACCATCATCTTGGATAAACCCTTCCCTTTAACCAACTTGGTGGGCTTTATCTCTAGGTCAAACTCAAGGATCTTGGCAATCCACTTACCCCTTCTCCCATCTATGTCAGGCTGTATAAGGATGTCCTTCACAAAGGCTGAAGGAATGTATGCAATCACCTTTGATTGCAATACATAGACTCTGAAATATTTGAGAGCTTTCACCAAGGCATAGGCATGTTTCTCCATGATCTCATACCCAATTTCTGCATCTCTTAATGCCTTACTGAAGAAGGAAATGGGTTGCTCTCGCCCTTCCTCATTTTTCTGCAATAAGACTTCTTCTACTGTATCAAAAGAGGCAAAAGAAAACATTAGGAAATCCTTGGAATAATCAGGAATGATCAACACAGGTGCCTAAGTCAATGCCCTTTTTATTTGTACAAAATATTCCCTGGGCTCAGCAGTCCATTTTACTTCATTTCCTTTTCTGAGCATGACTGTGATGTGTTTCACCAACTCAATAAAATTTGAGACGAACCTCCTTACAAAGTTAATCTTCCCCAAGAAAGCCTTGACTTCCTTTATGGACCTGGGAAGTGATAAGGTATAAATGGCCTCTACCCTATTGGGATCAATTCTCACCCCCTCTGTTGATACTATATGGCCTAATAATTTCCCCTCCTTCATGGCAAATAATGATTTTTGGGGGTTTACGAAGAGACCAAACTTCCTGCATTTCAAGAAAACCTTCCTCAAGTGACAACAATGCTCTTTGTCAGATATGGAGAAGACTATGATGTCATCCAAATAGATCACCACAAATTGATCTTTCTCCCCAATGAAGGCTATGTCCATGGATCACTGAAATGTTGCCCCTGCATTCATCAGTCTGAAGGGCATTTTGGCATACATGAATGTCCCCCAAGGAGTAGTGAAGGTTATTTTTTCTCTATCCTCAGGTAGGAATGATATGTGATTGTAGCCAGAAAATCCATCAATCATGGATATCCTGGATGCACCAGTTACCCTTTGCAATATGTGTTCCATCTTAGGTAGGGGGTAATTGTCCTTCTTTGAGCTTTTGTTGAGATTTCTGAAATCAACATAGAGTTTTATTTCTCCACTCTTCTTTCTCACTGGGAATAGATTGGACACCCATTCAGAATATCTCAAGGGGACAATGATTTGGGCATCTAACAAATTCTTCACTTCTCTCTCCATGACTAGCAACAACATGGGGTTAATCTGTCTTAGCTTTTTCTTGAAAGGATTAGCTTCTTCTTTCAGTGGGATCTTGTGCTCAATAAAAGATGTGTCGTATGTTTTGAGGTCTTCGTAGGTCCATGCAAACACATCGGAAAATTATTTTAATAACTCAGTATACTTGGCTCTTTTCTCCCTTGACAGACTTCTCGACAACTTGACGAATTTAGGATCCTCCTATGTGTCAATATTGCACTCGGTTACATCGTCATCCTCATTTGAAAACTTACCCTTTACTGCCACATCATTCCCATCAAACAATCTTTCTAAAGGGAATAGTCCATTTGGAATGTGATTGCTAGGCAACTGAACAATATGGTGATTAACAATTTTATTTAAAAATACTTTAGGGTGAGGGTCACCTTCGAGATCATGATCCTGATCAATGTGCAATGCAGAGAACTCATCAACAGACTCAAGGAATTTCCTGATTTCAAGATCATCCTCAAATACCTTCCAATGATTGATATTGTCTGGTACAGAGGGCCTATATCTTATCTCAACATCATATTTGAACTTAGGAGGCAGAGGGATCCTAAACTGGCTAGCTGAGATAGCTAGGGAATCAGCCAAAGTATTTTCCTCTCTTGGAATAAATGATATGTTGAAAGCTAGGAAAAAACTATCAATGAGGTCTCATACTTCATTCCTATAAATTTTGAGCCTAGGATGCTTGGACTGATAGTTGTTTTTGATCTGCTGGATGATCAACTCAGCATCTCCAAACACTGACATTTCCTTCATCCCCATATCCTTTGCAGCCCTCAAAATTAAAACAAGAGCTTCATACTCTGCCACATTGTTGGTAGCTTCAAACTCTAATTTGTATGACAGAGATGTGGTTTCTTGGGTAGGGGATACCAGAATTGTTCCAGCACCTTCACTATCTTTAGAAGAAGCTCCATCAAAGAACACTTTCCACACAAAAGTAGTTGAAGAAGGTATTTCACGATCAGATATGGGTTGTTTTATGATTTGAAGAGGGGTTTCAGGAGCATCAATGAGCTACAATAAACTAGACCCCAAATTAGTGTCAAGTGCAAAAATAGGATGATTGGTGGGGTCTGCTTCATCACTAACAATGTAGGCTAGCTGAGCTTCTCTATACAACCTTCTGTGTTCCCCTTGAAAGACTAGAATGGTGGCTTATGTGAGGTCCATATGTAATGTTCCTCCAAGATTTTTAATCCAATATCTTGGCAACAACATGCCAAACTTGGGGGGGGCATCAACTACTACAATGTCCATGACCACACTCTTCATTGGTAGTTGAAATAAGGATACCACCAGATATTTGATGAATCCAAGGAATTGCACCCTCCTTGAATCAAAAGTGTAGAAATCATGATAGGCCTTTGTTACTCCAGTCCCAATTCTTCCATGACTATTTTAGGCATGAGGTTATGGGAAGCCCCTGAATCCATCAAGCAATTATGAAACACCTTATCATGTATGTCCAGGGATGTGTAGAAGGGAGGGGATGAATCATCTCTGTCTTCTACCATGGGACCTAGGATGACTGTTGGCTTTTCATCTTGAATATTTATTGATTATGTGGAACGCTGGGGGGTCTCAGACTGTAGTAGTTTGGTGAGGGACCTTTTAAAATATTCATTTTTAACTAGTTCCGAGAGGGGTACATGAATTCTAATCTTTTGAATTCCGTGCTTGAAACTAAAGGAGGAAGGAGGCTTAGGAATTTCCCTTGCCTGAGGGACAAGGTCCTTGGCTATTGGCGAAATATTCTGAGCTTTCTTTTCCTTGGCAGTGATTGTTGCAGGTTTAGTAGGGCTTTCTGCTAAGAGAGGTTGATCAAGGATATCAGACTTCCCTTCTTTCTTCTTTGATATGAGATTGTATCTGTTAGTACTATTGTATTTGGCTTTCTCCCCCTTACTCAATTCATTGATTTTACTGTTCATAAGGGATTCTTCATATGAAAAATGAGTCAAATGGGGAAAAGGGGAAGTGTCTTCAATATAGTGAATTTTAGGGTCGAGCTCCTCTTCAATTCCCATTTCCTTGTCATCAATCAAGTTATTTTGGAGAGGGGTTTGAATCCTATGATCATCTCTATCTTTGTTCCTCTATTCCCTTGGCATAATTTGGAGAGAATTGTTGTTGGGCCTCCTGAAGCCTCTGTTATCAGTATTTTGGGGATTTATATAAATTGGCTTCCCTTCTAACTCCAACCTTTCCATCCTAGCCAAAAGTGTTTTTAGCATCTTAGTTACTTCATCGATCTAAGGGGGAAGGGAAGAAGAACCATATGTGGAGGCTTCAGATCTCCTCTTGGGTATGTCTTTATCAGCTTTATTTCTAAGTCGATCAATAGCCAATATATTCGAATCAACTTCCACAGTCGCATCCTGCATGTGAGCCAGGGTAGTGGCTCGTCTTTCCCTCAACAAAAGGCAAAAATTAGGGTCAAAAGCACTGGCATAAGTAATTTTGGTTGAAGCTTCTGAGGGATTTATCTCGGCAGGGATCTTATTGTACATTTTATTGAACCTCTTGGAGAAGTTAGAAACAAACTCTCCTTCCTTTCTCTTCAACACCCCAAACTCTGTCAATGAAGTATTTCTTATCTCCCCACTACCTCAAGAAGTTATAATCCAAAGCCTCTATCCCATCGATAGATCCAGGAGGCATGGCCTTAAACCATTTCTTAGCCTCGCCATCAAGGCTATGAACAAAAATCCTCATCCATACGTCTGCATGCATGATAACATGATGCTCTACAAAATTGTAAAAGGCCTCAAGGTGTTCTTCTGCGGTTATGTCTCCTTCGCCTGAAAACTTGGGCAGCTGCTTGAGGTAGCCATATATTGGGAGGGTGTTGAGAGGCTGAGGCAACACAAGGGGAGAATACCTGGAAGCTATTAGGGCCTCCATCCGGTTCATAGGAGGGTTTTCTCCTGCCATAGGGACAATAGGTGGAGGAGAAATGGGAGGGGAAGGATTCTGAACAGGGGAGACTAGAACTGAGATTCCAAGTGGAAACGGAAATAATGGAGGATTCAGAGAAAAGGCTACAAGGGTCGAATCAACAGAAGCTTCTCTCCCTATAGTTTCAGCAACAGTAATAGGAGGAGGGGTGGTAAAGATAGGAGTGAGGAAATCTTCTGTGGTCCTATGCCTAAGCCAAGGTACAACCTTAGGGGAGAGAGGAGTGACAAGGATTTCTCCTTCCAATCCCAGACTGGGAGGGGAAAACTTAGCATTAACACTCCCAAAGTTTAGGAAACGGGAAACTTCAGTAGAAGGTCTGTTGGGAAACTGAGAAACAAAAAATGGAGTTTCTAACAGAGGAAGATGAGAACTGTCAGAAATAACTGGTTCAATAGTAGAAGTTCCTTCTTCGAGGGCCTTTCCCTTTTTGACAAGCTTCTCGGGATTTGCTTTAGGTGTAACTAGAGGCACCTGTGGATGAGACCATGTGTGTCTTCCCCTTGAAGCCACAACTGAAACAATAGGTTCGTCATAGTGGAGTCGTCACAATGGAGTCACCAGGTGCATAGTAGCAATCTTGTAGGGATCTGATGCCTGATGCACCTTCAAAATCAGAGGCTCCGTGTCGTTCAATCCCAAGAAAAATATTCAACTTCGTCCCCAGCAATGGCACCAGAAACGTTAGCGTTAGAAGTTACTCACGGATTGAAGAAGGATCAAAGCCTAATGCCCATTAGTTTATATGTCACGATTTCTTTATAAAGGGTGATCGAAAGAGAACAAAATCAAAATGATATCGTTTTAAACTCAGAATTTTGGAGATTCGGGCTACGTATGAATAGGCGAAGTCTTAATTTAACTTCAAACAGTAATTTCTAATAAGGGCAAGTAGGAGGAACACTTCAGAGAGAAACTGAAAAGGTTTTTTGTAGGCATCAAGATTTCAACAACCCGCAGAGGAAGAATTTAAACACAAGAACCTCTTGTATTCAAATCATAAAAATATTAATATAAATAATAATAACGCTAACATAAAACCTTTATATAACACTATCACAATGCTTTATGTGAACCATTCAATCATGAAATCTTTCAATATTATATGGAAATGATGTAGGAGCATCTCTCCACATCATCCAGCCAGCCAACCAGCCACGTCAGCGCATGCATTCAAGGATGAAGAGAGGCGCAGCCCGCATTTTCAAATTTGAATTTGAATGTAATTAATGTTGTAGGCTATTGAGCCATGGAACCGTGCCTTTGTGCAGGCATTAGAGTAGGTAGGCCTTTAATGTTTGTAAGGCTGAGATCTAGATCCGATGCTGGACTAGATAGCCCATTCAATGTAATTGAATAGGGTAGGTAGATTGGAGGGAAGAGCTCGAAGAGACCCCTCATGTAAAAGATCAATTTCGATCTCATTTTGAAAAAGAGAGATAGGGAAGAGAGATAGAGAAGAGAAGAGAAGATTCGGGACCTTGTTACAGGCCATGCTCAGGAACACCTTGTACAAATAGGCATTTGTCGTTTAATATAAATAGAAGCAGTTTTTCCTGCATGTATTCTGTGTTGAATGAATGTATGTGAGTGTTCTTTATATGTTGTGAATGTATGTTGTGATTGTGCATTTGCAGGAGTTGTTTTGATTTCAGGATTGGAAGGTTCTTTGTGGTTTCATGCCAGGAGGGCGTGATAGAGTATTGCGATCTCTGGATACCAGTGCATAGATACACTTTTGAACTCTGCAGAGTCAGAAAAATACGTCCCAGGTGGGCACAGAAGCTAAAATCAACAATTCAGGAGGAAGACCTCAAGGTTGTTGAACACCTTGGAGGCAGGGCTGTGAAGAAAAACACATTTGCAGATAGAATCTTTAAGAAGTTATGTAAAGCTCTGCCAAGTGGGCATTGAGCAGGAGTAAGGAGGACACAAAAGACAGAACTGTTGGATGTTCCGTAAGAAGATACTCTGCCAAGTGGGCATTGAGTAGGTGTGCAGATAGGCATAGGAGAAAAGAACTGTTTGATTTCTGAATTTGAAGAAGAGTCCAAGAAAAGGTATCTTCACAGGGTTGTTGAACACCCTGAAACTCTCAGCAAAAGATTGCTTGAGAAGACTAAGCACGAGGAGGGCCTCAAAATTCTCCATCTACAGGAGAAGGAAAGAAGATTTATTCCCTTAAGGTCTGAGGAGCAGGAAAGCTCATAAAAGACAATACCTTTGCGTTTGTGCAAAGACTCTGCAAGGAGTGCAAGAGTCATGGAAACCTCTTAAGGTTTCAGAGAAGAATAAAGCTCAGGAGGGTTAGTGCTTTAGGTGCATGAAGTGTAGCTGCAAGGAGCGCAGAGGCTACATAACTCTTTTGAAGAGTTCAGGGTTTTTAAAGCTCAGGAGGAATAGAGATTTTATATGCGCGCGGGCGAGAACTCACGGTCATGGAGTTCACAGAAACAGAATAAAGTTTGAGGCCTTTTGGATTTTTTTTTTAAATTCTTCCAAGTCCAGGAAGAACGCGCCAAAGATTGGGAGGAGAACAGCTATCTTTAGATTAGATGAGAAGATCTAGACCATTGAAGATCTCGTGTCCATGAGGAAGTGCAGGAGGTTCGCACAGGAGTAGATGATCTGAGACGTCGGATATCACTTAGATACCCGTCAGTCGTTGGATCTAACAGGAGTTACACGGGGGTTAAACCCTCGTAAGCAGAGAGAAAGTTCCAAAAGGCGTCGGGATATTTGGGACTTTGGAATTCGAGATATCAGAAGTCTCGAGGATAGGAGATCGGGTCACTTCATAGTGAAAACCTAAAATTTGATCTGGACCATCCATCTATTGAGACACGTGGCGATGATCAAGATTTTGTCAGCATTTCACATGTCGGGACTTCAGGGATCAAGAGGACAAGATGCCGGAGCATTTCGGCATTTGATTTCATGAAATTGTGAAATCATTGAGGACCGTCGATCATAGGAGGACACGTGTCATGAAATCACCCATATTGGGGATTCAGACATTGGAGGTCAGAAGGGAAAATCCTTCAACTTCGTGGGTGGCAAAGTGGTGAAAGAATCTGAGCCGTTCATTTGGGAGCGGACACGTGTCACGAGATCACCCATATCGGGGATTCGAACATCGGAGGTCAGAGAAGGAAGTATCTTGACTTCGTGAGAGGTGAAGTCGCGAGAAGATCGGGACCATCCATCTGAGGAGGATAAGTGGCAGAGATCGAGAGATCTCACGAACTTGAAAGTTTGCAAGGTAAGAGCCTAGGAGTTGGGTACTCCAAGTTGCGAGAGGCGAAGTCGCGAGAAGATTGGAGCCGTCCATCTGAGGAGGATAGGTGGCAGAGATTGAGAGATCCCACAAACTCAAAAGTTCATAGGGTGAGATCCCAAGCATTGGGTGCTCCAATTCACGAGGTGTGAGGAGCGAGGATAGTCATTGGATCCAGGTCACGGGAGGATTGTTGGATCAGGAACCCCATCGCATTTTGCGCAGTCGGGGGTTCGGAGGTTGAAAGAGGCCACTTTCGACTGTAGAAGTCACAAAGTGCCAAGAGCCGAGGCTCGTGTGGACATGCAATAGAATTGTAAGGTGGGCCCGTGAAATAGATAGGCGGACACGCGTTGATCAGTTAAAGGAGTCAACACCCTGTTGACTTTTCGTGTCTCAGGGTTTCGTAAGATAAGGGGACAGAAGTCCAACCTTTCGACTCGCGAAGTGGTGAGTTACGACAAAGGACTTTGGGGTTAGGGTCATGGTCATAGGATTGTGGTCGCTTAGGAAGATAGGAGCTTGCGCCTAGTGCTGTTGGCACAGGGGAGTTTCGAAAGAACCTATGGATCAATTTGACTAAGATTCCAGTGGGAATCCGAAAGAGCCACTTCGGCTCAGGGAGATAGATGAACGATCCTTAAATACTGGGAGGTCAGCACAGAGACTCTGTCGAGGTAGAGAGGTGGTGTCTACGTCAGACTGGTATCAGAGCGAGAACTCTGTTTTTATATTTCAAGAAGAGGGAGAAGACAAAAGAAGAGAGAGTGTTGGAGACTCTGTGAATGATTGCTTGCAGGTGACCAGCAATTTTTCCAGGAGGGCAGACAGGGATAGCGATATGGCTACTGAAGGCCGAAGATACACTAGAAAGAAAATCCCAGAGATGATGAGTGTAGCTGAAAGGGATGAAGAGCTTGCCGACATCAGGGAAAGGATGGAATAACTTGAATTGCGAATGCAGCAAAATGAAAGGTCAAGATGGGTATACGAATGGCCCATGAAGACAAAGGTAAATTGGCCAGTCAAGAAGTTGATGGCTAGGAGATAACATAGGTTGTTAAGAGGGTGGTTGAGGCATGTTGAAAACCTCAACAAACCAAAAGAGAGGGTTCAGGTATGTGAGCCAGAGTCTGGGAGAAACCTTAGTGAGGCTAAGGATAGAATGGGATCGGCTGAAGATCTCAAGAGCTGCCAGGAGGGCAGAGAAGAAATTCCCAATTTCCAGGTGGGCAAAGAGTTGAGGTCAACTGAGGATCTCACAGACTGTCATGAGGACAGTCGGGGAATTTCACATTACCAGGAGGGCAATGGATCAAGATCACTGCGGGATCTCATAGACTGCGAGGAGGGCAGAGAGGAAATTCCCAATTTCCAGGTGGGCAAGGGAATAGAGATGGGATCAGTTGATTCCATAGACTGCCAGGAGGGCAGTAGGGAAATCCCATATTTCCAGGTGGGCAGGGATGAGAAGATGAGACTATCTGAGGGTCTCATGAACTCAGAGGTCAGTTTAGATCAGCCCGAGGAGCTGACAGAGAATATGAGCTCAGAGATGGGGTTGGATCAGCAGATGCAGCTGACAGAAGAGGAAGATCGGAGAAATATTCTAATGATTGGGGGAATTCAAATATTCCTACCATTTTCCCAAGAGGAGGCAGAAATCTGTGTTGCAGATGTAGCAATAGCAGAAGCAGGGAAGCCAGCCATGACTGTCAAGGAAGCATTGGAGCAGGTGTTAGAAATTTCCCAAGCAGAAGAGGATGATGAGCATTCTGAGGAATGGCTCAATATTTTCAACCAGGAAACTGAAAAGACTGCAACATTAGAGCTTGCAGAAGAAGAAGAGGAAGAAGCGGACAACATTAGCTTTGTTGATCTGTGTGAACAGATTGAAGCCCTGGAGAGAAGGGTGATATTGTAGGGCATGCACATCCAATAGGTGAAGTTGGAAGCAGATGAAGAAGGCATGGGAGATCACAGTGATCTACCCAATTGCAAATTGTTTTTACAGCTAGGGAGACTACATGAACAGGGTCAGCCATTGGAGCAACTGAACGAAGTGATAGAGATGATCAGAGAGCTGATGATCTGGTCAATAGAAACTGTCAGCAAGGAGAAGCTGAACAGAAGAAAAGTAGTAGCAGTAGTAGCGCGGAAGCAACAACAACAGAGAAATGCAGTAGATGAACAGCTCCAGAAATTTGTTTGGGATCCTGGAGGATTTCAACAACTAAGAGGAGAAGCTCATGAGCAGGAGCTCATGAATTTTGCAACTGAGGAGTATGATGTAGGGGAATCTCTCCACGTCATGATGCAAGAGCATCTCTCCACGTCATCCAACCAGCTAGCCAGCCACGTCAGCGCATGCATTCAAGGATGAAGAGAGGCGCAACCCACGTTTTTAAATTTGAATTTGAATGTAATTAATGATGTAGGTTGTTGATCCATGGAGTCGTGCCTTTGTGCAGGCATTAGAGTAGGTAGGCCTCTAATGTTTGTGAGTCTGAGATCTATATCCGATGATGGACTGGACAACCCATTCAATGTAATTGAATATGGTAGGTAGATTGGAGGGAAGAGCTCGAAGAGCCCCCTCATGTAAAAGATCAATTTCGATCTCATTTTGAAAAAGAGAGATAGGGAAGAGAGATAGAGAAGAGAAGAGAAGATCTGAGACCTTGTTACAGGCCGTGCTCAATAACACCTTGTACAAATAGGCATTTGCCATTTAATATAAACATAAGTAGTTTTTCCTGCATGTATTCTGTGTTGAATGA
>JASDQU011455059.1:65207-88727 GCA_032191745.1 Picea mariana
GTTGGGTGTGTCCCCAAATGTTTTGACTGCAAAGAGATAGTCACTTGGTGTGTAGACAAGCTTGTTCAAAATCAAAGGAAAATTCCATTACAAAATGGTTCCCCTATCTCTTTGGCACCAACATTTTTCAAGAAGTTGTTGAAATTACCAGATCCAACTCTTACATATAAAGGAGACAAAGCTAAAAAATTTATCAAGGGAAGAAATAATGGAATAGAGATTCTACAGGAATATTTGCAAGACTCTACAAAAATTCCACAAGATTTATCAAAAATTCAGGTTAGCTCCTTGAAAGACCTATATTGATAAATTTCTTGGATTTTTACTAGAATCACTGGTCAGGATTCTACGATGACCATTCCTCAGTTGACCTTGTATATTTTACATTTCATAGTTCATGAAAATGTTATCTTTGATAGGGTAAAAATCATATCTAATGAAGTCTCTGCACAACTAGTAAATTTCAAGAGTGAGAAGAAGTTTTACATGACTTCTTATTTGATATTTTCCCTTACATACTGTCACATTTTCAAAATATTAAGCATTGAAAAAAGGGTAAATTGCAAGGTCAACCTAGTAACCATGTGGTACCAAGCCCCGTGGAGACAAAAGGTTATTCACTATTTCTATGAATTTTATAATTATTTCGTGTATGTATTCAATAAACTTATTTTTAGAGAGAATACTTCCAGACTGTTATTGGCAACATCTTCTTTTCTAGATACAAAGGGGATTTTGGAAAAAATGGATGATTATAATATTAATAGATTTTTTTTGTTGTCATGAAAAAGCCCTTTTTCTTCCTGATTATGTACCAAATAAATTATTTTTTATAGAAGTAGCAAGACAATACAATTCCTAGTGCCATATTTTCTATGAAAAAAGGAAGAAAGAGTTCATACCTTTTCCCTTTAAAGTTGGTGAATTTTTTTTTAGGGGAATCACTAAAATTGATGAATTTTCTTCTCATCTCGACCAATACAATATAATATTTTCAGAAGAGATTAAGGGCTTTGATCCTAATGGCCTCTTTTACAATCATATGGTAGCGGTTGGAATTAGTCTTGCACTGGATAATACCCTTATATTTTGAGAAGAGGAAGGTGATATCCACGAGGCTCCTATTCGAGATATTTAGAAAACATATGGTGATATAGAAACTATTGTAAGTACCACAAAGAATTACAAAAAAGGGGAAAACCATATGGTGAAAGAAGTGTCCAATTTCCTATTGTTTCTCATAGAAGTGTTCTACCCAAAATAAATTCTCATTCTGTAGTGTCTCAACAAAGGAAATCCTTGAATAATAATTCAGATGATGGTGGTGAGAAAAACCCTCCCCAAGGAAATTTGGAAAACCCTGACAAGTTGAAAGTAAAAACAAAAAGAAGTGGTTCTCAACAAGAGGAGGAAGAAAATCACATACCTGAAAAATTACATTTATCTTGAAGACATGGATTTAGATGTTTATATCAAGAATATCTAGTTTCTTGATGAAGAAGAGAGAGTACAAGAGAACACACAACTTTCTACTGAACTTTCCATACAGAATTAAGTTTTCTCAGATGAAGAAACTTTCTTTGTACATAATGCATTGCTTGATAAATCTTCCAAAAAAAATATTTTTTGAGAGAACTTCAAAGAACAAAAAGGGAAAATATCACTCCACAATTGATCTCAGATACATATGATCATCTAAATTATCATCAATCCACAAAAGTTATAGGAGATGTGTTAGATGTGTCCATAATTAATATGGAAGAAGAAAATTTCCGTCTTAAAGAAAGAGTGAAAGAATTGAAAGTGAATTTGATGCCTCTACTTATATTATCCACCCATGTTGCCATGGTCCAACTTGGGAGAAGCTTTTAGAGAACCCCAAAGTCAAGATTAAGATTGAGAGGAGCCTCAATTTTACTTACTGCTTCCCGACATTTTCTTGAAGAAAACATAAAGAAAAGAATGTCACTCATTTTAAATACATGGGATTTAGAAAAAAGTTTCTCTTCTCTCGGTGTCAGGACACAAAATACCAAATAATATTTGAATGCAAACATAGAAAATGATGAAGGATTTCTCAAAGATCGAGTTTCTATGTTCGCAACAAAGATTTTGGAAATGACAAAACAAAGAAGAAAACAAGAAGATTCGCCTTCTCAAAGTCATATAAAGCAATTAAAAGCATGTTGGATTCAAACAATTAATATATTAAGGGGAACTTTAAGTGAACTTAATGACTTAACACGAAAAAATATTGAGGCATGTTCAAAATTAATTGGGTTAGATATTGCTGGAACCACTATTGAGGTATCAGATCTAAAGTTGATAGCAAATTCAATGCTCCTGACTAGACAACAATTTGAGGAACATGTTGAGACTTTGAAAATATTATCGGCAGAGACATTTTACAGTATGGTAGAATACACTAATGATGATATTGAGAGTTGGTTCATGGAATATAAAAATAGGAATGAAGATATTGATACCACCTTGCAAATTTATCAATCGACCTTATAGAAATTGAAAATGAATTATTTAATATCAAATTCAAGCAAGAGGTGATCGTTGCTTCCCTAAGGGAATATATTGAAGAATGGTTAAAAAGGGCTTTAATCAAGATTACTGAGACTCCAAAGAAATCAATTAATACTAGTCATATAAATGCAACAAACAAAGATATAAAAGGTGCATCATCAAGAAAATGAAGGCATGAGATATTAATCATCGTAAGTCTAGAGATCACATTTATACTCAAAATTTTCCTTTCAGATTGGAAATCATCTAGTTATGTTTATTATTTACTTGAAGAACACAACCAAATTTTGATCTGTTCTCTCTCTTTTTCTCTCCAGTTTCAGCCTTGCTTTTGCCTTGATCCAATGACTACATTCTCTTTTATTCTTCTTTTTAGTGGTATGTGGCAGCCTGAATCCCATTCCTTTTGGGAAAACAAAATTTTTTTCATTAGACTATAAATAATTTATTGTTTTTGATAAAATTCGAGAGAACCAATTCGGGGTTAATTTTGATTGTATCTTTGAACTCTAAATATTTGAGGATAAGATATTTGAAATTGAATCATGAAAATATTATTTTGATTCTAATGAAAAACTCTTTTAAGGTTCTCCGATTTTTGGGACCAATATCTCTTTTCTTCCTATAAATGTGATAAAAAATATTTCATGGATGTGATGAATGTGAGATATTTTTTATTTCAATTAATATTTGATCCGTATATATTATTTCTTCCAATTTTATGAGTGAATATTCTTGGTCCTTTTCTCAGGAATTGTTTCTGTGTATATTTATAAATTTTATTTTAAATCCAAGAAATGCAGATATAGGGTTTGTTGCCTAAGCATTCTCTTAATATAAGATATTCAAGATATGTCTTTTATCCAAAGAGGAGGACCACCTATATAAAAACACAGGTGGATTCATACTCTCATGAGGTTTTTGTTTCGATCATAATAGACACAAACAACAACATTTTTGGAAACCATACTAGGGAGCCATTTATTTTCAAGATATTTAAGGCCCTGCTTCAAATTAAATTGAAGAACAAGAGTCTCCATGGTTTAAAATTTTGAAAAGAAGATTCAAGAATATTGCTACTTTTTCTAAATGCGTGAGGATTATAAAAATAGTATTGAAAGATGTTACAATGACCTCAAAAATACCCAAGAAGAAAAAAATATTTGGGAGAATAAACTACCTGGCAACTCCATTGGAAAGACTCAAAAATTCCAAGAAGATTTATATTATGACTCCTCTGAAGAGTTTCTTCCATGTCATGATGCTCCTTTAACTTCTCCATCCAACTCATCAATGGATTTACAAGACTAATAAAAAAAAAAAAAGTTTCAAAGAAGGAGGCGATTTCATAGAACCCCTTTAAATCGACCAGAAATAGATTTTCAAATGCCCAATATTCCTATTGAAAAATTTTCTACATTCTTTGGGAATATTTCAGAAGATGCAGAGTAGAATTTGTTTAATTTCAAAAGTATATGTCATGATTTCGACCTCATTCAAGACAATGTTACATGTTGGTTATTTTTACAAACTCTGCATGGGGATGCTCTTGAATGGTATGGTTCATTACTGCCTAACTCCATTATCAATTGGGATGTGTTGGAAAATTCATTTGCATAAATTTTCATCCTGAGAGTGCACTCATATGTTTTTTCTGATGTTTTCAATGTTGTTTCCCACCCACCCTCTCCCATATGGAAACGAGAAAATGAAGTGACTGAATTCGAAGAAGAGTCTAATCAAAGATTAGAATATTTTTCTGAAAAAAGTCATATGGCTGAAAATGAAAACAAGAATTCCAATTTGCAAGAAGAAGACTTTGTCCTTTCATATACACCATATGAATATTATTCAAGAAATAAATTTGGGAATGAAATCAAGGAGCCTCCACCCAATGCAAAAGAATATTTCAACCTTTCAATAGATGATGAAAAGCCTCAAGAGAACTTGCAACAAGAAGAATTGGTGAAATAAATGAATCTTGAGAAGAATGATGAGAAAGATTTACTTTACATGAAGGAAGAGTCATTTCAAGACATTGTGGATGAATAAAGAACCTTGGAAGTGGTTTTATATAAGGAGAAATTGTAATAGCCTCTCTGTTACGACTAGGAAAAGTGAAGCACAATAGGTTAATTTTTTTTTAAAGAATTAAGAAATTAACATCAACACATAATAAATAGCAGTGCATAACCAAACGACATCATAATTAACAACATTACAAGAGATTCATCGTCGTAATCAATAACAATGCAACCAACTCATCAACATAAATGATAGTGACACCTGACCAACACATAAACATAAATAACGATGTAGTTCAGCCATGACAATCATCTAAAGGAATTTATAAACAATGATCGACCAGTTACTGAATATTAAAATGACTACCCGCCCAACCTACCCTGCATGGTTAGGAACTCTAGGACACATAAGCAACGCTCAAGCCCAAGATTCATCCGATTGATTTTAACCACTCAAGGTCTTAGGGCTAGCAACTATTCTGAGGAACAAGGAGGTGTCTACATGCCACTAACACAATCATGTCAAAAACCAACTAGCTCAATCAATAAACATCATTATTGTTCATGGCGCAAGAGAATTTAATTACTAAATCAATCATATAACGACATAAGTTAAGGTACAATGTAATCAACTTTATTTTATTTTCATGGCGTAAAAGAAAACATCTATTTTATTTCAAGGCGCGTGATTAATCAATTACTGAATTCAACAATAAATCAACATTATTTTCAATATGTGTGCGTGATCTAAATACTTAATTGAACATAAATCAACCTCATTAAATGCGCGCAATTAATCTAATTACGTAGGAAATCATACATTAACAGTATTACAATGCATGTGAGTAATCTAAAAGCGTAAACATTTATGCATCATCATCAGTCCATAGCGCAAAGAAATCTAAATACTTAATCATCAGCCTAATCCATGGCGCAAGGGAAATCAATCACTCAATCATTTATTCATTAACATTTTTGTGGCGCAAGAGTAGATTGATTACTAAAACAATCCTAAATCAATCTTATATAGATGCACAAGAGTAAACTAATTTCTAGACAATCATAGGTCAACATAATTAAGGGCGTAAGAGTAATCATTACTTTTATTCATTGCGCAATAAATCCAATCACATTAAGTTCAAGGCACAGGAGAAAACAATAGTTTTTTTCCCTGGTGCAAGGGAAATCTTAGCACAAAATCATCTATACATCAACATTATCCCATAATGTAAGAAAGTCTAATCACTTAATCATTTATTCCTTAACATTATTCCAAGGCACAAGGGAATCTATTTCGAATTGGTTTTCCAATTCCTTGAACATGAAAGTTAATATCTTCAAAAATAACATGCCAATGAGTCCACATGAATCATCATTTTTCTATCCCACTTGTCTCTTTTTAGGGGATCCAAAGGTGCAATTTACGCTTCCAAAGTGATCATGAACAATCCCTTATTTCTCTACAAGTATTCATGTAGGACTTCCACAAGTAATGGGTAGTACTAATTAGATGTATCTCATTCATATTGATCTTAATGACAAACATAAATAAGATGACTCGAAGAACTACATTATGGGACCATTCTAAAAGAGTAATAAACTTTAAAAAAATAACACTAAAATATGTATCTACATAACTATAATATACTCTACATAAGTTAAAAATGAGGATTGAGAGATGATTTATGAGAGAACTGAAAAATAAGAAGAAATGTATAGTGAAAATTTCAGAAACTAAATACTCAAATGTGTAGAGCACAAATAAATACGCACTCAAAAAGATAAGGAAAATGGACTCTTTAGCAATTTGATCGAAGCCCATAAGTAAGGAGGTATCATAAGGGTAAATACAAACTCACAATCCTTCCAGAATTTGAAAATCCATATTCAATGCAGTGATGAGGGTAAAGACAATCTCGCAATCCATAAATCGTTGAGTGAGACAACGGTAACTCGGATTGCAAAACGCAGCCCATATGTAGATTAAAATGTAGAGATTAATCTCTTGCAAACATTGCCAATGGAGGAGAAGGAAAACGCATTACAGTTGTGGATTAAAACGCAGAGATGAATCTCTTGCAAAAACTGCCAATGGAGGAGAAGGAAAAAACATTACAATTGTGGATTAAAACGCAAAGATGAATCTCTTGTGAACCTTCCATTGGAAGAGAAGGAAAACGCAGGGAGAATTCACATCTTTGGGACAATTATTATGAATTTGATGAGAAAAATCACAGAGGATACTCGATTAAAAAAACACACTTACCATAATCACAGAGAAACACAATGTTAAATTTCGTTGAGGGAATAAATGAAATCATTGGATAAATAGGTAAGCAAAATCGCAGAGAAATATAATGTTAAATTTTTCAAAGGGAATAAAAGAAATTGTTGGGTAAATAAATAAGCAAAATCATAGAGATAAAATAGGATAAAACACAGAGGTAATCCTCTGTAAAAACGCCTTTGGAGGAGGAAGGAAGAATTATTTCCAAATTAAACAAAACCATTGTATTACGGAGCCATCCCTCCAACTTCAAAAGAACAATGAAGACGGATTCTCAAACAAAATGAGCCAAAACAATGCATAGATAACCCCATTTGTACGAATATACTGATATTTTTATAGTAATGCGCGAGTTGTGGAAGCCTCAACCTTCAACAGGGAATTTATTAAATTATCTTCTTCAAGATCACATGTGTTCTCTTTGGAGAGGTATGATGCTAAACTTTCATATTTAAAACAAAACTCAAAGATATATAATGGGAAAGAACAAAGAGGTTTATTACTTGGCAAACCGCCATGAGGAAGAGGGGAAACACATTCCAGCCATAGAGAAAATGCAGAGAAGGTAAAGATAAATATCAGTGAGGTCCTCCCAAAAGCAGACCTCTTTTCGAGGGGTGATGTGTAATTCCAATTGTTCAAACACTCGGAATTAGAGGTAACGTTGAGTTTGATCCAAGCAATCACTTAGTCAATTATTAAATCGCTGGGCAAATCCTGTCATAAGAAAATCGTAGGGTTCCATAGAATGAGGGTAGGGAATTCACCATTGATGGGCATATTTGTATGCATAAAAACACAAAGGGTTTTCTAAGAGAAGTGCAGGGTAGATGTACCAAGAGCATGGCTATGTTTTTCAAATAAAACACATAGGTTTCATAGTAAAATCGCAAGCATATAAAAAGAAATATCATACGAACTCAACCTCAAAAGATAAATGGAAATAAAAAAAAACTGAGATCGCTCCCAGTGATCTATACATCAAATTCTGTACTTCAATATGAAACTATATATATCAGGGTTACAGTATACAAAATCATTATATTACCAACAATGCATGAGTTTTATAAAAATTCAGAATCTAGACTCCATTAACATCAATATTCAAAATCTAGAAGAGTACAGTGATTCTTTGTTAACACATAAACAACTAAATATACAATATCGTGACCAGAAAATAATGGTAGTGGAGTTGCTTGTCTGACCGACAACTAGCGCATGTCCTTTCCAAGCTTGTACAATGTCAATCTGCCTTCACTTGCTTGGTAATTGTTGAGACTTCACCGATACCTCCCAACCAATGCTAGGGGTACTCTTCTTCCTCCTTAGCCCCCCTAGTCGCAAAGGGGCCACACAAACACACAACCAGAAATTCTCTAGCTCCCAACTCACCTCGGAAGGTAGAACCACCACTCTCTCTCAAGCTGGGTATCCCAACTCTCAAAAGTAAAACTATTCCAAATTTTTACAGCATAACATTACTTATAACCAGTGTGATGCATCTCTCAACTAAGCCATTTGTTTTATAGAATTTTCCCACACTTGCACAATTAATTCACTTTTTAATTAAAATAATTTAGAATTATCTCCCCCTTACACTTGTCACCCTCTCCCCAATTTTCACAATTAAATCCACATTTTAATTTAATAAAAGTCAATTTACCTCACCAATCCTAAAAGTTCTCCTAAAATCACTCCTAATTGTCCATTTATTCCCTTTATTTCCAATTAATGACTGACACCTTTCTAAAACTGAGTTGAGTTAAAATAGGAATCTTCTCCTAGTTAAACTATTGTTAACTAGACTCTAGATTCCTTTCTATGTGTACCCTTTCATTTAGTTTTATTCCAATTTTTACCTTAAATTCCAATTTGGTAATTACTTGCACAAATGAGTATTAAATCACTCTTTAGATTTATTTTATTTTCCTTGATTTCTTAAATTGATTTATTTCATCCCCTCATTAATTAATTTATAAAATTAGTTTTTAGTCTTCTAACTAACTTAGACTTAGGCTTAATCAAATTTTTATTTGCAAAGTCTTAGACCCTTAGGGATTATGATTAACAAATTCATTCCTTAATTAGTTAATTAATTCGGCAATGCTGAATATTTTACAAGGTTTAACATCCGCTCAAAGTTTTCTAGGCCACCTAGATTCATTGACTCAATTTTTTTATTCTGTATGTTCCCTTTAAGACACAGGCCATGCTCCAAGGGTGCCACTCGCCTTTGATTCAAATTTTTAATTATGCGACGTTTCCTTCAAGAAGCACTCCGTACTCCAAGGGTACCACTCACCTTTGACTGGTTTTGGTAGTTGTCCAACCCCTAGATTCAACACTTCATTCTGACGACCTTGTGAGAGACTAAGGTCTTCTAAGGAATAAGGACCCTGCCTTATTGTGCACCCCTTAGAAATATTTGTGAGTGATTGTCTTAGTCTGCCCTCACGATATTATGGATCTATCGAACTAGGTAATCATTAACCTACAATCTGAGGCACAATGGGAGTGGTAATAGGTTGTGTCAGGGATGATGTCACAACTCTCCCTCAATATCTATTTTTTGTGCATGGTCGCTTTACTTCTTATGTGATTCATATTAGCAAGAAATCGTTAGCCTGCATCCATCAACAAAACATTGTCAATGATCCATAACAACATCATAATATAATTGATCATATGTCACATATGCATAAATGAAATACTCAAACCAATACAATCCACTCCCTCACTCAATTTGGAGTCCAAGGAGGTCCATTTATGCCCTCAAAATCCTCAATTTATCAAGTGTCATGCACACTCAGGGGAAACTCGTCAATAGCATCTACCAATACATAGATATCAAACAACATAAATTATAATCCATCAACATTGTCATAAGAATCCATCAACGAAATAGACAACCATATACTATAACCAAATCACTTGCATGCAAGTGTCCTCAAAGAATAAGTCAATAACATGTGCTCGCAAGAGCGGGATATTACATACACCCCCTCTTGTTTTAAAATTTGTCCCAAAGTTGTACAGTATATAAATGCAGTAAATAAAGTATCTGACATTATCTATATGTCTAACTATCAAATAAGTAAGGAAACTATTGGCACATATCATATGCATCATCCCAGGTAGCTGAGTGAGGACTATAATTGTCCCACTGGACCTTGAACTGATCTACTACTCGACGTTGTAACTGTCGAATGCCATGGTCCATAATGCGGATTGGCTCCATTGTGAGTGCATCCTCATCCGACACCTGCAAGGAACTCATGTCAATCACATGTGTAGGATCACTAACATAATGTCTCAAAATATAAACATGAAAAACATCGTGCATACGCCTCAAATAATTAGGCAAGGCTAGTTGATAGGACATGGGTCCCTTCCTTTCCACAACTTTGAAAGGTCCCACAAACCTAGGAGAGAGTTTAGCACCCTTTCCAAACTTAATCGAGCTCTTATTGAGTTTCACCCGCAAGAAAAATCCATCGCCAACTTCATAATTATGGTCAACACGATGTGCATTGACATAACTCTTCTGTCGATCTTGTGCTTCTTTAATCCTTTGTCTTATCATTTTCATTTGTTCTTCCATTTCTTGGATCGCTTCACACTTTCGGTGCTAAACATTTGGCAACATACTTTCCATTGAATAAATCAATGAGCCTAGGCCCACTTTCTTCTTGCAGACAGACTGCAAATGGATCCTGAAAAACATCATCAATACTTGCCCCTGCAACATTGCTTTGTGTAAAAAGGAAAAATATTGCATTAGATCCTTCCTCCATTATTGTTGGTTGTTGTATAGCTTGTTGATTTTCTTATTCATCCTCAATGCATATGGCCTTGGTCCACTCCTGGTCATGAGATGTATTAGGAAAAAGGATTAGTGATGCTTGTCTTTATTTAATTTCAACCTTTCTCATCTGATCACATGGCATTTGATCTTGGCTACTTGATGAAACTGAGATTGTGTCTTTAAGAGGAATAGGGGGTTGATAGGGTAGTTCATCACAATTAGAAGTGATTGGGAAACTACATTCTTCTCTCTTATCTTCTGATTGTGAGAGATATTCATCATAGCTTGGCTTATGGTCCCAATTTCTCATTTTTTCACCCTCTAAAATTAGATTATCATATTTTTCTTCTTTTTCAACAACAAAAATATGACATGAGGGTTGAAACAAGCTATTGTTGCTTTGATGTGAAGGGTACTTCTCTGATGTAAGGTCTTCAACTGACTGTTCATGGAAATCATCTTCATAATCATCATACAAAGGTGAATCAATGACCATTTGACTATTAATGGCTGAGGGGATTTGTACAATAGTTGGGACAGCTGGTTGTTTAGGGAAAACATCCTCATAGTCATCAAAACCTGGCAAATCATGGCACATTGGTTCATTAACAACAGGAGGGATTGATAATCTATGAATCCGATCATGACAAGATGCAATACTATTCTCATGATGAAGTAAATCTAAATCTAAGATGACCTCTTGACTTAAAGAATCAAGAAAAGGAGGATATAAGGAAATGATGGATTGTCCATATTGATCTTTCTCTTGGGGGCCTATATTTTGACATGAATGATGCATTTGTCCTTCAAATTTAGGAAAAAAATTATGAAACTCGCCATCTAAGTCCTGCTCTTTGCAATCATCCTCTTCATTATCACTGCTGGAGGAATCACTTGTTGAATCTTGAATATATGATGCATACCTCTCACAACAATTCTCAAAAAGTCTTTCAGCTGGATAAATTATCTTGCAATGAGAATAAAAAACATCATGAAAGTCCTTCAAAGAGGAAATACTAGAAGCAGGGAGTGTTCTATACCATTGCCTCACATCGCCTTCCAACGAACACATGAACATTTTCATCAATATATCTTCATGATGGATGTCAAGCTGCTACATCAAAACATGAAATTCATGAACATGATCAACAAGGTTGTCATTCTCACCTTCATAAAATGTGGGTAGTAGATCTTTCCATTCATCAATTTGAGGCACGAGATGTGGATAATCATATATGGCTGAGAAATTGAGTGGGGCAAACCTCTTGGCCATGATATCCTTCATATCCATTTAATTGGTCTCATTCTAGTGGAGTCACCAACAGATTATGTACAATGGAGTCGCCATGGTGAATGTGCAGTCTTGAAGGTGTCCAACTTCAATCACCATCTAAAGCTGGATCTATGCAATGTCGTTCTTCCGAGGGATATTTTCAATCTCTCAAATCCGTCCCCAACAACGGCGCCAAAAATGTTAGCACTGAAAGTCACACTTTGACTGCAAAGTGTAAGCTCAAGACCCATCAAAATGTAAAATATAATTTTGGTTTTGAATAAGTGGATCAACAAGATGGATAAAGAAATAAATAGGGATGCAAACTATAGATCAGTAAGCTACACCAAAGAAACAAAAGATGCTCAAAAGAAAACAAGATTATATACTGATAAGTGGAAGAATGAAGAAGGAAAGCATACGGTAGAATTTTCACTAAACAAAGATCCTCTCAATTTAATGAATAAAAAAATACTTGAATATAAACAATGAATTATGGGCAAAATACAGCATATCCTCTACTTCTTAGGGATCCATAAATCATTGATGTTAGCTTCTTTCTCATATACAATCATCAAGTCTTAGTATTCCACCTTTGTATATTTTACATACTAGGATATAGTTATTATCCTAACTATGTTTCTAGATTCGTATATTGTCTCCTCCTACCTTATCTCCTGATGAGGTGTCGATGTGAGAACAATTGAGGTGGTTTCATTATTGTATTATATAGTTGTATAATTAAGATTAATACAATGTTGAGAATTATGGCTTGAGGCCTTTTCCACCAATCTTCTTGTCCTAATATTATTATGCTCAATTTCTTCAATTAGTATCAGAGCTTTTTTTGTTCTTAAGGGCCTGTTAGTATTGAGTTCCATGGTAGTTTCACCATGGAAGATGAGGTGAAATGAGAGCATGCAGCCAAAGAGGAGCAATTATCACACAAGCTACATCATAGATGAAAGAGGTTTGAGATTTGTTATCAGCTACTCAACTTCTAGAAAGGCCATCGATGTATCAACTTTGGTTTGATGGTAATGCGATCTTGTTTTGATAGTATATGAGGATTGTAAGCTATTTTCTGCGATGTTTTTGAGTTTGTATAAATCATATTGTACTTTAGTTCTTCTACACCAGCAATTTGCTAACAATTGAGCGATTCAAGTGATCTCACATCAACATTTTGTGATTTGGATAGATCTGTACTCATGAATGGCACTATACATCATGCATTGTATTTTGTTTTTTGACAGTTTTCATAGCTAAGAGTTGTATTTAGAATTCATTATTTAATATTTTGTCGGCCTCTAGAAGCCTCCTCATTTTTCACAAAATAAAATCACGCGAGACATCCATGAGATAGTTATCCAAAAGAACATTTGCATGTCAAACTGTAGCTAGATACGATTTCATAATTTTGGCAACTAAGGCACGATCTGGAGTATCTTCTTGCTCATCAATATACACCAATCGATCAACCAGAATGTTGGTACTCCTGCTCGAACATTTTCTTTGAATCGGATTTGTATTTCTTGCAAATCTGTATTTCCATGCAGCGGATCGACAGTTTTTCGGGCTCTATTTGATGTTACAGATCTGAAGAAACCCTACGTTGGAGCATATCACCATTTACAGATTTACAGTGGAGGGATTGTGCATGTTCTCTATAGAAGAGTCTCATACACACCTTCTGGAAGTTGTTGTTTTACCATTAATGGCATGAATCCCATGGTGTTGATGTAATCGTGAGAATTTTTTTGGTATGGCTGGATCTCACGATGCAAATCGAATCCTTGATAGTGCCTCTTCTGCGTGATTTTGGTGGGTAGTTTTGAACTGATATTAAATTTTTCAAAAATATTTCACTCCAAAGCCTAATCTGCAAGTGGCAGAGCTTCAAACAATATTTCATGAGGCGCTTTGTATACTGTGTAAACTCGCCTTTCAACTTTGCAGATCTTCCCACAACAACACCCTCCTTCTTCACTGTCTAGCAATAAGGTTTCTCGGGTAACTTCTTCAATTTGATATGAATAACTCTCACTGCAATTTGCTTTTCACCACACAAATAGCAGATTATGTTATCAGTGGTGCATCAAATGCCACAACGGATATAAAATTCAGGATAACTCAGCTAGGATCGAAGCCTTCACCGGCGGTAGCAGAAACTTCGTCTAGAGTGTCAGATCGTGTCAGTCATGGTATTCTGAAACCGGACGTGATTGCACCCGACGTGGACATACTTGTTGCGTGGTTGCCTTTTGATTTTTTTGCGTACATGGGATCAGTTCCATAAATAGAACTCATCGCTCCTGAAGATTTTGAGGACTCCTACCTGCCAGGCGCTGCATTCTAGATACGATTGACTTTGAAGGTAATTACTTGAAGGGAAGCCGCATATTTTCACTCTAAAATCACAAGGATTTGGCGAAGATCAAGACTTGCGCATTTGTAAAGGAAGCGACCTCCACTTATTGTTGGATGACAGATTGCAGCAATCGCTGGATTTTGGTAGCCTTTCTTCAAAGTCAACACCTAAATGGTACACATGTCGCATCTTCACGGATGAATTGGTAACTAGTAAAAGATGTGGATATGTTCTCTTTCAAATTTTATTTATGATTTCTTAAAGTCATAAACATGCCATACATATAAAACGAAACTGTACACAGTTTTTAATGAATCACTTTTTAAGTTTATAAGTGGTATGCAAAAGGGCTATACCACTCATATTAGATTTGTTTAGGAAGTGTTTTAAAAGTAATTTACTTCTAAAACTATTTTGAAGTCTTATTACTTTATAACATTTTCACTTTTTAGATAAAAGTGATAAAGGAGGAGTTAAAGAGAACTAAGGAACTTTTTGTTATGGAGGTGAGTAAATATAATATTTTTGCTCATTAGTAAATGAGAGTGAGCATGAGAGAGAAGTGATGGACTGAGGTGGTAATAAACTTGATTTTTGAGCAAGATTATTGTAAGAGTGATACTCATAATAAAATTGAAGTATTTTTCTCTATGTCCTAGATCCACTTGAAATTGAATAAGGGGATCTTAGGTACACCTTGTGTTGTGTGTGATGGTAAGTTTTTCATGGAAGCTTTATGTTATTTTATGTCTAGTGTTGACATAATCATACTTTCAATTCATCATTTAACACAACAAACATGAAGTTCAAGCTCAAATTAATGTCATTCAAGCACAATCAAAGCTCTCAATTAAGAAGCAACAGAGATATCAAATTGGAAATCACTTCAACAAATGGACACATCAAGCACCTAATATATCAAGGAATCAAAGCATCATCAAATTTGAAGATCAACTCAACCTTGAAATCAAAATTTATTGTAAACTTGCAAATAGTATTTTTTTGTAAGTGTCAAATCAAATCAAGTTGATTTGTAATTTCTGATGCATTCTCAGTTGAGCCCGACACAAAAGAGTCATTATATTTTTTAGTCGTAATTGACAAAGATGAGTATTTGAATGAATCATTGTAATACTTTGGGATGCATTTTTGGTGTTAGCCGACATCCTCAAAATTTCTGGAAGCAAGTTCAAGTGAGCGAGTACAAGCGAGCCAGAAGAGCAAGTGAACAAGAAGTTCAAGCGAGTGTGTTCAAATGGAGCGAAGTCATGAATTATTAGAGTTTCTAAATACTCTAATAAACACTAATGAAGACAACACAATAATATTGAATAAAACAACTCTTGAATCATACACGGGGATGCTTATTTTGAGAGCAATAGTGTGGACATTTGGTTCACCTAGATGGTCATTGGACCTAGCAGAGGACAGATGGATCCTACTGCATTGCAACATGGCATTGATTGAGTTGTCCGGCATTTTCAAGGCTGTGGCAGACTTGTAGCTGATTCACTTCTCTTTGTTCGCTCTCCTCATATTGGAGTTCACATCAGTGAACAAATTGTTGGCATAGTGGGATTTTTCATATTTCTCAGCATCCATAGTTGGCGTTTTTTTAGGCAGTTCTTCATTGTGGCTCAGCTAAGGAGTTTTAGCATGAATACATGGAGATATACCAACTTATGCACATGCTTTTTTGTTATTGTTGTGTGGACTTATGATTGAGGGGGGGAATATTAGCCTCTTTCTCATATACAATCATTAAGTCTTAGTATTCCACCTTTGTATATTTTACATACTAGGATATAGTTGTTATCCTAACTATGTTTCTAGATTCCTATATTGTCTCCTCCTACCTTATATCCTAACAAGGTGTCTATGTGAGAAAAATTTAGGTGGTTTCATTATTGTATTATATAGTTGTATCATTAATATTAATACAATGTTGAGAATTATGGCTTGAGGCCTTTTCCACGGATCTTCTTGTCCTAATATTATGATGCTCAATTTCTTCAATTGAAAGCCTTTGATCCTCAAATATGCAATATATTCAAATAAGAAGAAGTATAAACAGAATAATTACAATATGAAATCACAAATCTCATGATTCTTCAATATCAGTAATGCTTACAATCCTAAAATGCCCACAGGATTACAAATGAACACACACAAGAAATCTACCTGCTACATCTCTCTCTAGCCTCTCTTGGCTCATGAAATCCCCTCTCTACAAGAGATCTTTCCTTGTTTAAATAGACAATAGCATCCAAAAGAACTAAGGAGGTTGAATCCCATCTCCTCCATTGGATTCTAAGCCTAGGAGATAGGTGGCAACAATCAAAGAGACAAAAATCCAACAAACTGTTGATTTTTAGGAATTTGTTGGAAGTCATCAATAAAATTTCTCCACCTCATTGCATGAGGCCTTTGTTGGAGATAAATATTAGGTGAAGGTGTCCCTTGACATCTAAATGATCCTTAAGAATTCATTCGAACCCTCCTTGACATGTGGAAACCTCCCAACAAGGAGACTATCAAAACCGTGAGCGCTACAGGAAATTAGGTAGCGCCACTGTGCAAAGTACACAACGCCACTGTGCAAAGTATGTAGCACCACCTCTATATCCAATATCTCTCAAACCAAAACACATTTTGAAAAACTGAGAGAGGTTTTTGTTATCTGGAATGCTATGAACAAAAACCTCCTCCATTTTTCAAAAATACATTCTCAACTGCTCATAACCCAAGTTTTAAATTAGTGACTCAAAACTGGCAGAATAACTTTACACAATTTAGCCTCTGCCAGAATATTACGCAGTACTTGTAGGTAGCGCCCGACTGTGTGTCTGCATGCAATTCGGTAGCATAAATCTGTGGGTGATTTCGATGCTTGAACTTGGATATTGGGAATAACTCAATATAATTTCAATTTTCCCCAAAATAAATAAAATGTCCCATAACAATTGTATTCATTTTCCAAAATGAATAATGAAATGCAGATTTTGTTCTCTGTGAAATATTAGGTAGTGCATGTAGGTAGCGCCACTTATGAAACACTGAGGCATAAACCAATCTTGTGCTAACAGGACCCTATCCTCAAGTCGATCCCAACTCAAAGGAGTCTGACACAGTCGCCCATAAATAAACTCAAATGGTGCCATCTTAATGGTACTTTGATAGTTTTTGTTGTACACAAACTCTACTAGTGGAAAGAACTATTCCCAATGCTTTTGTTGGTCCATCACGTACATATGCAACATATCTTCCAAAATTTGGTTCGTTCTTTTAGTCTTCTCGTCTGTCTCAGGGTGATATGTTGTACTAAAGTTTAGTTGTGTCCCTGAGGCCTCTTAGAAACTAGTCCAAAAATGTCCTATAAACAATGATCCTCTATTGGATATGATCCTTCTAGGAACACCATGTAATCTCACAATCTCGTTGATAAAATCTCTAGCTATGTCTAGCGCCTAATACGTCGTTCGCACAAGAATAAAATGTGCACTCTTCATCAGAGTGTCAACTACCACGAAAATCGAGTTGTGTCTCCTTGTCGTTAGCAACAATACAACAATAAAGTCCATAAAAATGACCTATCATTTCGATTCCAGAACAACGTTTGGTTGAAGTAATCCTGTCAGATGTCTTTATTCAGCCTTCACTTGCTGACATTATAGATACCTCGCCACGTAGCTAAATATGTCTGCTTTCATTCCTTTTTAGAAGAATCAGGGCTTAAGGTCTGCCCTCATCTTTGTGACTCCTGGATGAGCCATGTAAACTGCTCTATGGGCTTCACTTAAGATCAAACTTCTCAATTCATCGTTAGGCGATACATAAATCCAGTTATTAGACCCCATCAATCCATCATTGTCCAATGCATATCCTTCAAAATTTGGTACCAACATGGTGTCTTGTCTGATATTATCCTTAACCTCTTTATACCAGTCATCGTCGAACTGTATAGTTAGAATATTTTCTCGAAGATTTGTCTGAAGAGGTATCACCGAAAATATGCGTGGTATCCAACTCAATGCATCTACCACTCTGTTCATTATTCCTATCATGTAAGTAATCTCAAAATTGTATTCGCTAAGAAATTTTCACCAACGTCTTTGTCGCACATTCAAGTCACTTTGCGTAAAAATGTGTTGCAAACCACAGTGGTCTATTTTTAGTTCGAATTTCCATCCAGTCAGGTAGTGTCTCCACACTCTTAGGGAATACACAATGGCCAATAACTCCAAATCATGTGTCACATAGTTCTCCTCATGTTTTCTTAATTTCCTTGAGATGTAAGAGATCACTCGGCCGTCTTGCATAAATACTCCGCCTAATCCTTCCTTGGAAGCGTATGTGCATGCCAAGAATTCCTCGTCCATGTCGGGGACTTTTAGTATCGATGTTGTCTTCAACAACTCCTTGAGCCTTCGAAATGATTTTGGCATTTCTCAGTCCATAAAAACTTCTTTTTTTTTTTTTGCAATTTCGTCATCGGATTTGCTATATTCAAAAAAACTTCAATGAACCATCGATAATATCCTGCTAAACCCATAAATATACTTACTTCTAGTATGTTCGTCAATGCAGGCCATTCCATAATAGCCTCTACCTTCGTTGGATCCACAACGATGCCTTCGTCATAGATAACATGCTCTAAGTAATGAATCCTCGATTGATAAAAAGAACATTTCGATAGTTTCCTGTATAATTTGTTTTCTCGTAAACACTGTAGTACCAAGCACAAATGTTCATCATGTTCTTTATTCATTCGAGAATATATCAATATGTCATCAATGAACACTTGAATAAACTTTTCCAAGTATTCACAGAACACCCCATTCATCAAGCTCATGAATACCCCAAGGGCGTTTGTCAGTCCAAATGGTAAAACGATAAAATTGTAATGTCTGAACCTCCTCTTGAATGTGGTCTTAGGAATGTCTTCCTCCTTTATCTGTAACTAGTGATATCCTGATCTAAAGTTGATCTTTAGAAACACCATCGGGTCTTTCATTTGATCAAACAAATTGTCTATTCTTGGCAATGGATATTGGTTCTTGATCGTTTCCTTTCTAAATTCATTGTAACCGATAAAGAGTCTCCATGACCCATCCTTCTTTCTTATGAAAATAACAGGCGCACCCCAAGGTGACACACTTGGACGTATAAGTCTTAGGTCTAACAACTCTTTCAGTTGCATTTTCAACTCTTGTAACTCAGGGGTCGACATCCATTAAGGCGTTCCTGTTATCGGTTTAGTTCCATGTTTTAATTCGATGGTAAATTCCATCTCTCTTTCAGGTGACAAACCTCATAACTCTTCTGGGAACATGTCTGTAAACTCTAGTACTACCGAAAGGTTTTCTAATCCTTCTGCCACGCCCTTGTCGTTCAATGCTAATATTGCATATATCTTTCATCCTTTGCACATGCTCTTCTGTAGTTGTAGGGAAGAAATGAACCTTAAGGAAACTCCCTAGTTTCTTCCTATAATCACTCGTCTCTATCCCTCATCATCGTTCAAACTCAATGGTTTCATCTTACAGTAGAGTATCACATCATGCAATTCCAACCAATCCATACCAATCGTGACGTCGTAAGATCGTGATGCACAGTTTGAACTTCGTTATAAAATCTCCCAAGTCAATGCCACAGTCTAAAACCCTTCCTCCAACCTTCTGGTTGGCACTCGAAGCCATTTCCATGTACTTAAAATCATCCTTCTCGACTTCCTTTTCCTTAATTATTTTCAACGTTGCACTAGAAATAAAGCTCTTTGTAGCACCTAGATCTATCAAAATACTAAAGGTCTGGTCAGCAATGTGTTGACGGGAAAAATTTATCATCCATCAACTGGAAAAGCGAGTCTGGTGCAGGGTTGTCTAAATAACCCAATCCGTTTGGTGTAACTCGTTCTGACGGCTTTAATGGCTCTGTTAGCCAATCTAAGAATCCTAAAAGAAACGAATAAAAGAGAGAAATAACTAACTAATTACTAAACATTATATATATATGTACATATGTTCTAATGTAACTGTAGTATTTGTATTTAAGTAGAATATATACAAGTCTTGTTTATTTACATGATTTGCAAGCTGTAAGTTTTAATCGAAACTTACGAAAATCGATGTGAAAAATGATTCCTTCTAGGAAGCAGATAAAGAAAGCACATAAAAATATTTATTGTTTTTCTTTTATAAATTTAAAGAATCTTGCAAAACAAAATGTTAATGAAACATGAACATGTGGATAATCAAAGTTGAACCATACATTCTAGTTTCAATGATATGTAAATAATAGAAAAATACAAAGAAGCTATCCTGTCAGTGAATTAGTGAGGTGTATCCAAGAATCTGCATGAGTGGTGAACATCCAACTGCCATGTCCAAGAGAGAAATCTGCAATGAACCTTATGACTATTCTAAATAAATTCAAAACATGTATTGGCAGCTTAGGTTTTAATGACAGAAAAGGAAACAAAAACATAAACCTGTGATCTCATAATTATACATGATTACAGTAAGATAAATCTGGAAGCAATCTATTCATTTTATCATTCAATTTAAAACTCAAAGATAAATCCCATTATTTAAATTGAAGATATAATCACAACATTTGTATTTTTATGAAGCAAATGATAGATGGTATTTATAATATAAAACCCGTACACATCACAGATCATTTAATCTAAAGATATCAGACCTGCACATGTAACAGGATTAAAAAAAATCATAAATAACAACATTATAAACAAAAGGCTAAAGCCAAAATGCATATATGTCGTTCTATTAAGTTTTTGGAATCACTTGTCCATTCTGTAGTCCTGGAAGAATTGTTTTGGATAATAGACTTTAAAGATTGGAAAAATTAATACATAAATGATAATAATTAACCATGTATTGATAAAAAAGACTAAAGCTGTTTAAATCAATGCATAATCAATTATTCAAAGAATATGAAGATATTATAATGAAAATAAAACCATTTTACTCACAGAACAAAAGCCATTAAGAAACCTGGGATTTCATATTCTTCTTTAAAAATACTTGCCCATTCTCCCAAAGATTCCAGCCATCCATTACTTCATTTGAAAAGAAATAAAAAGTTTACAAAAGATATAATATACAAAAGAGAAAGGATAAAAATCCTCCTCTTCAATTCTTCGATCTCTTTGGCTCTGAACTTTCTCATATATTTATACAATGAATAAACAGTCTGGGTGTCACTAGTAATTTTCGCCACTTGAAATTTGCCTCGTAAAAAGACATCAATATCTCTCAAATCGTGAATTTTTTTGGGAAAATTTCTACGCAGAAGGTAAATGGGTCCATTCGGGTTTTGGGTTTTCAATTGTTTCTTCAAATTCCTCATGGTTTTGATGCAATTAGTTCTGCAAAATCGTTTGTCTGATCTTGACGCCTTTCCAAATTTTATCTGTTGTTGCTCATCAAATTATTTGTAGCAATCCAAAATTATTTTTGGATCAATCTTCTTGAACGTATTTGGATAACAAAATCAAGCCATGATCAGATCCGTATCAAATATTTGATAATAGAAACTTGTGAAACAAAAAGAAACCTAAATTAACAACCTAAAAATTGTGAATAAAACAAAATCTAGAAAAATAAAAAAATGAATATAAACTAACTATAAATTATAAAAAAACATTGTTTATAATTTTCTTTCAAATATAATCTAGAAGCTTCAAGTTAATAGAGAAAAAATATTAATTTTAGTCTTTTACAAAATCAAACAAATGATAAATAATTCTTTTATTATTATTATTTTGAAATGAGATGCAAAATGAAAAAAGATTTTAATTAATTAATATCACCAAATGATTTCATGAAAATGAGAAACCAACCAACATATTATTTGATGAATTATTGAACCCATTATTCAAAATAGTCAAACTTGCTAATGAGCAAAATAAAGAACACATAATCATAATTTAAACGAAAGTAAACATTTGATAAAAATTAACATTTTTGTTTAAATTGAGATTTTTATGCTCGTTTCTAACTTTTGACATATACTCTTGTAATAAATATATCATACTATAGTTAATGTATTAAGTTTGTCTCAAAGCAAGTCAAAGTATGGAACTATTTGAAAATGTTGATTTTGTAGCTCATCATAATTATCAAGATTCTAATGGGGGCCCATTTAAATTTTGTAAAACTTTAGGGGGATTTGTTGGGACCCAACAAATGGCGACTTACTGGGTGAAGCAGTTATCTCTGATCTAGTAAGATTTCATCTCATGAAGAAAATAATAAGACTTGAAAAATGATTTAAGTTACCTGAAATAAATTCACTCTGAGATCATAAGGTATTAGGATAAGCTCAATGCTATAACCAGAAAATAGAATTTTCTTTGTAGAGGATTATAACTTAAAATAATGTCTTAATCAAGAAGTCACGATGTTTATAAAATAACTTCAATACCATTGACAGAGCCACTGCTGCCAATAGACGTCCATAGCCTCGACAGGGATGTCATTTAACCCACTCAAATGCTTTAATCCCATCCAATAGTTGTATCCACATGATGTATACTTCCATAAAAGTTAATTTAAAAACATATACCTGCTACCTCTCATCCTGACATTGCTTCGTTTCCAGCAGGCTTGTTCAGTACCTTGACGAAGTTGTCTTAGTATCATGTGTGCATTTACCCACTGCCAGCAAGCCTATTCAGTACCCCGACGGGTTTACACACACTTCCCACACATAAGTTCTTTCAACTCTCTTATGCCACTTTTAAATAATAATACAATTATAGATTTCTTGATGACAAAGAGAGCGGGTTGATACTGGAGGTTAATTGCAATATAGGTAAATAGTTTACCATGTTATTTATTTTCTTTCAAAACTGGAAGTTTTATCATGGTTTAGAGATTTTAGATTTCCTTTAAGAAATCATTTAGAGAATGGGGAAGCACTTAAAAATGATTCCTTAAGAATATGGATGGCGTAAAAAGTTTAAACATCATTGTAATTCTCAAAGATTTAAACCATATCTCTGGTGTAATACTCTGGCAAAGATAATTTGAGGACAAAATGAGAGTGACAATTGACTTAAAAATCAATTGTCTGAGCTATATCTTAATATCAGGACCTCTTTGAACTATTTCAATTTGCTTGAAAAACACAAGTCTTAAAATAAATGCTTCCTTTGACAATAGTTCTTTGATCATAAACATATTGATTAAAAAAGAAAGA
>JASDQU011455059.1:94774-130274 GCA_032191745.1 Picea mariana
AAGATTCTAATGGGGGCCCCTTTAAATTTTGTAAAAATTTAGGGGGATTTGTTGGGCCCCAACACAATGGTACCTAACATCTCGAGCACGGTATACTGGTGCTCGGCCTGGCGTTTATTCACCGTTGCATGAATTCTTTGGGCCTTGCCCAAATCTCCAATGGTAGTGTGTCCGACTAACTCGGTTGCTCTATCCCTCTCAATCGAACAGTCACACTGGTAATGTGGTTTTCCACATGTCCAACATCCATTCTTCGGTCTAGTGCTCTTGGTCCCCAAAGTAGGAGTTGCTGGCCTACCATCCTGTAATCCTGTTCTGTTATGTTGATCAGGCCTAAATTGTTTCTCTTGCGGGCAATGTTGCTACTGATGTTGTGGTCCTTTGTAGGGAGTCCTCTAATGAGGAGTTGGTCACTGTTTTTTCCTGAACGTGGATCCTCTTGGCGTGTCTTGATACCCTGATGGATGTCTAGTTGGATTTTGATGTTGTTGTGCACCAGAGGTCTCCTATCCCGTCGGTCTCTTAGGAGTCCTTCCCTGATCCCCACTAATCAGATCTTCCTCAGCTATGAGGGATTTCTCGTGCAACGTCCGAGGCATTAGGATCCTCACCTTCGTACGAATGTTGTTGTTAAGGCCGAACACAAACTTATTGACCTTGAGCTTCTTAGTGTTCAGATGTGGAGCATACCTAAGCATCTCCATGAATCGGGCCTCATACTCGAGCACTGTACAACTGCCCTGTCATAAGGCATTGAACTCATTCATATGGTGCTCAATGAATTACTCTAACAAATACCTCTCCCAGAACCGCTCCTCGAAAAGTTCCCATGACACGTCTTTGAAGGCCATGTTCAGTTGTGGTAGGTCTGTCTTCCACCATAAAAGGGTGCTCCTCTTCAGCTGAAATACCGTCATGCAAACTTTCATGTTGGAGGTGTAGTCACAAAGTGTGAAGCACATCGCCATGTTCTCCAACCATGCCTCGGTGGATGCGCCATCCGTGGCACCCATGAACTCGAGAAACTTAACCTTCTCAAATTCTTTGTGAATCCTACCAGTACCGGCTAGGGCGTGTTATGGACCCTCAAGGGGTATAGGCACCCTTGCCTCATCTCTATCTAGTCGGTTAATCAAGGCCTTTGACATCTTCTGAAAGGACCTCATCAACCCAACCACATCCCCCACAACAATTTGTTCATGTCCAATGACTTTCTCTTCTCCTTGGGGGTTACACCCCTCTGGCGTGGATGCTACTATAGGAGTTGTACCTCCTCCCCTAGCACCACATCATCTGCCTCCACGACGTCCACTAACCATGATTACCTGCAAGGACACAATTCAATTTAATTAGCAATAAGTTATTAATCAAGTGTTTAATATAGTGGAAGGCATAATGATCCCAAGTCATGGGGTTGAACCCGCTTTGATACCATATGTAACGGCCCCTATGTTATGACTAGGAAAAGCGAAGAACAATAGGTTAATTTTTTTTTTTTAAGCATTAGGAAATTAATGTCAACACAGAATTAATAGCAATGCATAACCAAACGACATCATAATTAACAACATTACAAGTGACTCATCGTCGTAATCAATAATGACGCAACCAATGCATCAACATAAATGATAGAGACACTTGACCAACACATAAACATAAATAGTGATGCAGTTTAACCATGACAATCATCTGAAACAATTTATAAACAATGATCGGCCAAATACTGAATATTAAAATGACTACCTGCTCAACCTACCCTGGATGGTTAGGACCTCCAGGACACATAAGAAACGCTCAAGCCCATGATTCATCCAATTGATTTTGACCACTTAAGTTATCATGTTTGGCAAATGTTCAGAGGAACAAGGAGGTGTCTACATCCCACTAACACAATCAAGTCGAAAACCAACTAGCTCAATCAATCAACATCATTATTGTTCATGGCGCAAGAGAATTTAATTACTAAATCAATCTTATAACGACATAAGTTAAGGCACAATGTAATCAACTTTATTTTATTTCCATGGCGCAAAATCAAACATCTATTTTATTTCAAGGTGCACGATTAATCAATTACTAAATTCAACAATAAATCAACATTATTTTCAAGGTGTGTGCGTGATCTAAATACCAAATTGAACATAAATCAACATCATTCAATGCGCGCAATTAATCTAATCAGGTAGGAAATAATACATTAACATTATTACAATGCACATGAGTAATCTAAAAGAGTAAACATTTATGCATCATCATTAGTCCATAGCGCAAAGTAATCTAAATACTTAATCATTAGCCCAATCCATGACGCAAGTGAAATCAATCTCTCATTCATTTATTCATTAACATTTTAGTGGCGCAAGAGTAGATTGATTACTAAAACAATCCTAAATCAACCTTATATAGATGCACAAGAGTAAATTAATTTCTAGACAATCATAGGTCAACATAATTAAAGGCATAAGAGTAATTATTACTTTTATTCATTGTGCAATAAGTCCGATCACATTAAATTCAAGGCGCAAGAGAAATCAATAGTTTTGTTCCCTGGCGCAAGGGAAATATTATCACATAATCATCTATACCTCAACATTATCCCATAATGCAAGAAAGGATAATCACTTAATCATTTATTCCTTAATATTATTCCAAGGTGAAAGGGAATCTATTTCGAATTGGTTTGTCAATTCCTTGAACATGAAATTTAATATCTTCAAAAATAACATGCCAATGAGTCCACATGAATCATCATTTTTCTATCCCACTTGTCTCGTTTTAGGGGATCCAAAGGTGCAATTTACGCTCCCAAAATGATCATGAACAACCCCTTAGTTCTCTACAAGTATTCATGTAGGACTTCCATGAGTAATTGGTAGTACTAATTAGATGTATCTGATTCATATTGGTCATAATGACAAATAAAATAAGATGGCTCCAAGAATGGAAACAAACTACATTATGGCACCATTCTAAAAGAGTAATGAACTTTAAAACAATAACACTAAAATATATGTCTAGATAACTATAACATATAACATACTTGCATAAGTTAAAAATGAAGATTAAGAAATGATTTACGAGAGAACCGAAAAATAAGAAGTAATGTATAGTGAAATTTAAGAAACTAAATACTCCAATGTGTAGAGCACAAATAAATACACACTCAAAAATATAAGGAAAATGGATGTAGAAATGCCATCGAATCCTACAAGTAAGGAGGTATCATAAGGGTAAAGACAAACTCGCAATCCTTCCAAAATTTGCAAATTCAGATTCAGTGCAGTGATGAGGGTAAAGACATTCTCGCAATCCAGAAATTGTTGAGTGAGACAAGGGTAACTCGGATTGAAAAACGCCAGGAAAATAAAAAGCAGTCTAGATGTAGATTAAAACGCAGAGATGAATCTCTTGCAAACACTGCCATTGGAGGAGAAGGAAAACACATTACAGTTGTAGATTAAAACGCAGATATGAATCTCTTGCAAAAATTGCCAATGGAGGAGAAGGAAAACGCATTACAGTTCTGGATTAAAACGCAGAGATGAATCTCTTGCGAAAATACCATTGGAAGAGAAGGAAAACGCAGGGAGAATTCACATCTATAGGATAGTTATTATGAATTCGATGAGCAAAATCATAGTGGATACTCATTTAAAAAAAAAAAAGTCATAATCGCAGAGAAACACAATGTTAAATTTCGCTGAGGGAATAAACGGAATCGTTGGGTACATAAGTAAGAAAAATCGCAGAGAAACACAATGTTAATTTTTTCTAAGGGAATAAACGAAATTAAGCAAAATCGCAGAGATAAAATGGGATAAAATGCAGAGATAATCCTCTATAAAAACACCTTTGGAGGAGGAAGGAAGAACGCTTTCCATATTAAACACAACCACTCTATTATGGAGCCATCCCTCCGGCTTCAAAAGAACAATGAAGACGGATTCTCAAACAAAATGAGCCAAAATAATGCAAAGAGAACCCCTGCTTTACGACCATACTGATATTTTTATAGTAATGCACAAGTTGTGGAAGCCTCGGCCTTCAGCAGGGAGTTTATTAAATTCTCCTCTTCATGATCACACGGGTTCTCTTTGGAGAGGTCTGATGCTTAACTTTCAGATTTAAAACAAAACTCAGAGATATATAATTGGCAAGAACGCATAGGTTTATTACTTGGAAAACTTCCATGAGGAAGAGGGGAAACACATTCCATCCATAGAAAAAACGCAGAGAAGGTAAAGATAAAGTTGAGTGAGGTCCACCCAAACGAAGACCACTTTTTGAGGAGCGATGGGTAATTCCAGTTGTTCAAACGCTAGGAAATGGAGGTAATGTTGAGTGTCATCCAAGAAATCGTTGAGTGAAAGTATAAAATCATTGGGTAAATCCAGTCATAAGAAAAACACAGGGTTCCAGAGAATGAGGGCAGGGAATTCACCATTGCTAGGCGAAATTGTATGCATAAAAACGTAAAGGGTTTTTTTGAGAGAAGAAAAAGGTAGATACACCAAGAGCCAAGAGAATGGATATGTTTTTCAGATAAAAACGCAGAGGTTTCATAGTAAAATCGCAAGCATATAAAAAGAAATCTCATACGAACTAAACCTCAACAGATAAAGGAAAATAACAAAAACTGAGATCACTCTGAGTGATCTATACATCAAACTTTTACTTCAATATGAAGCTGAAGATATCAGGGTTACAATATATAAAATCATTATATTACCAAGAATGCATGAGTTTTATAAACATTTAGGATCTAGAATCCACTAACATCAATATTCAAAATCTAGAAGAGTATTGTGATTCTCTGTTAACACATAAATAACTAAATATATAGTACCATGACCAGAAAATAATGGTAGTGGAGTTGTTTTTCTGATCGGCAGCTAATGCATGGCCTTTCCAAGCTTGTACAATGACAATCCATCTTCCTCTGTTTTTTAATCATTGAGACGTCACCAGCACCTCCCATCCAACGCTAGGGGTACTTTTCTTCCCCCTTAGTCCCTCGAGCCGCAAAGGGGCCATGCACACACACAACCAGAACTTCTCTAGCTCCCAGCTCGCCTCGCAAGGTAGAGCCACCACTCTCTCTCAAGCTAGGTATCCCAAATCTCACAATTCAAACCAGTCCAAATTTATACAGTATACCATTACTCATAACTAGTGTGATGCATATCTCAACTCAGCCATTTGTTTTATATAATTTTCCCACACTTGCACAATTAATTCGTTTTTTAATTGAAATAATTTAGAATTATCTCCCCCTTACACTTTCATCATTTCCCCAATTTGCACAATTAAATCCACATTTTAGTTTAATAAAAGTCAATTTCCCTCACTCATCCTAAAAGCGCTCCTAAAATCACTTCTAGTTGTCCCTTTATTCCATTTATTTTCAATTAATAACTTACGCATTTCTAAAACTGAGTTGAGTTAAAATAGAAATCTTCTCCTAGTTAGATTATTGTTAACTAGACTCTAGATTCCTTTCTATGTGTTCCCTTTCCTTTAGCTTTATTCCAATTTGGTAATTACTTGCACAAATGTGTATTAAATCACTCTTTAGATTTATTTTATTTTCCTTGATTTCTGAAATTGATTTATTTCATCCCCTCATTAATTAATTTATAAAATTATTTTTTAGTCTTCTCTCTAACTTAGATTAGGCTTAATTAAATTTTTATTTGCAAAGGTTTAGATCCTTAGGGATTATGATTAATAAATTCATTCCTTAATTAATTATTTAATTCGACGGTGCTCAAGATTTTACAAGGTTTAACATTCGCTCAAAGTTTTCTAGGCCACCTAGATTCATTGACTCAAATTTTTTATTCCGCCACAAGCCCTTCAAGACGCACTCTATGCTCCAAGGGTGACACTCGCCTTTGATTCAATTTTTTAACTACGCGACGTTCCCTTCAAGATGCACTCTGTGCTCCAAGGGTGCCACTCGCATTTGACAGTTTTTGGTAGTTATCCAACCCCTGGAGTCAACACTCCATTCGGGCTACCTTGTGAGAGACTAAGGGCTTCTAAGGAATAAGGACCCTTCCTTATTGCGCACCCCTTAGAAATATTCATGAGTGACTGTCTCAGTCTTCCCTCACGACATCGTGGATCTCTCAAAATAGGTAATCGTTAACCTACAATTCGAGGCATGGTGGGAGTGCTAGTAGGTTGTTTCAGGGATGTTGCCACACCTCTCACTCAATATCTGGTTTCTATACATGGCCCCTTTACTCCTTATGTGAGTCAGATTAGCAAGCAATCGTTATCCTGCATCCATAAAAAGAAATTTGTCAATGATCCATAACAACATCATAATATAATTGATCACATGTCACATATGCATAAATTAAATACTCAAAACCAATACAATCCACTCCTTGATTCAATCCAGAGTGCAAGAAGTTCCATTGATGCCCTCGGAATCCTCAATCTATCAATTTTCCTTCACACTCAGGGGAAACTCATCAATAACATCTGTCAATACATAGATATCAAACAAAATAAATCATAATCCATCAACATCGTCATAAGAATCCATAAGCGAAACAGAAAACCATATACTATAACCGGATCAGTTGCATGCAAGTATCCTCAAAGAATAAGTCAATAACATGTGCTCGCAAGAGCGGGATGTTACAAAAATATGGAGGTATTATCATATTTGAAGTTCCTCGTCCAATCAAAGATAGTAACACTCTTGAGAAACCAAAAGTTGATTTCATTGTATTATGGTTCCAAAGCATTGTTGGCGAAGCAATGCAATGAGATTATCAACACACCCGACTCATTTTTTCTCTAGTACACATTGAGAGTGCCCTTGAATCATTGGTACAAGCACCCACATGTTCCAAAGTTTTGGAGCTCATTTCATAAATCGGATGGATACTTGAATAGCTCCATTGGAAATCTACCTATACTTGAAAGTTTCTCTTTCTTCAAAGTAAGGTAGGGTAGGTAGATCTTGTATGTATATAGTTTACTTTTTTAGTTCAAGTTTTTCACAATAAGGTAGTCACTATATGAAAATAATATTTGAAGATAACTCCATGAAAGAAGAAAAATTGCAAGAATTTACTTTAAACATGACTCCATAGCACAATGGAGAAGGCAGTTGGTTTTAAGATTTTGGATTCTTGGTAACCTGTAGGAGGTTACCATCCCATAGTTGGATCCAGTTGTTGACCCCTATATGTTTCTTTTCTCTCACTTTTACACACTTAGAAAATTTATTGTTTTGTCATGGTCCCATATGTTTTTTCCACAATATTTTCGTGTTATGTAAAATGCACCTTTTTTTTCCGTGGTATACATATTGCATCATACTTATTCATTTTTCCATATCTTGGAAGTTTTGCGGGTTGGTGGACTCGCAAGTGCATCCTTTCATATTTCATAAGCCCTCTGCCACTAAATTTCACATAAGACTGCTACAATCCTCATAGCTTCCAACACTTAGTTTCTTTTATTTTTCTTTTATAGTGGACTAGCAGACTCGCAGACTCATTTTCTTTGGTAATCCATTCTTTTGATTCCAACCAATAAATACCAACACTTATACATTTTATGACTCACAGCGGGTTCGCAGACTCATGGGCTCATATAAAAATTTCTTCCATACCCGACCCCCCGACATGACTTTTACCTACTCTTTCACATTTCTCTAGATATATTTAATAATAATTCTACAGACTCAAGTGCTAATTGAATTTCAAAAAGGTCATTATTAATGACATGTTTCTCTAGGAAATCACATTTATTTCATATTAATTCTTTGTAATATTCCAAATATAAAAAGTATGCAAAACATAAATAAAATGCTAGAAATGGAGGATAAACAATAATATAACCAGAACAACACCACAATAACACTAAAATGATATCAGAATAACACCAGAAAGAGCACTTTGATTCTGAGAGCAATGTTCACTTGCCTCTTCGAGGGGGAAATCTCCAGTCGAGCAGAGCTCTATTACAATAATATCCAAGCTACGGTTCTCATACCCTCGACTTCTATTTATACTAAATATGTCTATCAAAAGAACCATCTAAAGGAAGATCCTTCTAGAAGCAGAAGCTTCTATTAGGTCTTCTTACATTCCACTTATTGTACCTTATTGCAAGGCCTTATTAATATTGACCTTTATTACATCTGCATATATTGTTCTACCTACGTGAGGGGTTAGGTCCCTAACATGTCCTCCCCCTTAAAAACAGCCTTGTCCTCAAGGCTTGAGATGTGGAAATTGCTGCAGAATGGTAGCTGGTTCTCAAGTGGCATCTGTTGGAGTTTTATCTTTCCACTGGATTAACACTTCCTTGATGGTTCGTTGATGCAGACGACGCTCACATTGGTCCAAAACTACTTTTGGATGTAGCCAAATGGATCCTTCTTCGTCCAACTCGAAAAGGTTGTTTTGAGTTTGGCACTTAGTTACAATCACCTTCTTTAAGCATGAAACATGAAAAACAGGATGTAGCTTAGAATGACTGGGAAAAGATAACTGATAGGCCACCTGTCCCACACGCTTGAGAATGGTATAAGGACCATAAAATTTGGGTGCCATCTTCTAACAATGGTCGACCTTGAGGGAATTTTTCTTGTAAGGTTTCAGTCGAAGAAACACCTGATCCACTTCTATAAATTGACGTTTAGAGCGACCCTGATCTACTTGTTTCTTCATGCGATTTTGGGCCATGACCAAATTCTCTTTGAGGGTACAAAGAATAGTCTCTCAAAATGTAAGGGTTTGGTCAACTGCTTGGACCTTCGAGACACCTGGTAAATATGAGAGAATTGAAGGTGTTTTTTCTCCATATACCGCTTCAAAAGGAGTCATGCGGGTAGTTGTATGGTGTGAAGTGTTGTACCACCATTCAGCTAGGGGTAACCATTGAGCCCACTGATTTTTATTTTTTGATGCAAAACACCTCAAATATGTTTCCAAACACTTGTTGACAACTTCAGTTTGACCATCAGTTTGGGGATGATAAGTTGTGCTGAGATGAAATTGGGTGCCTTGTAGCTTGAACAGTTCTTGCTAAAAATTGCTGGTGAAAGTTGGGTCATGATCAGAAACAATAGAATGCGGCATGCCATGAAGCTTGAAGACCTGATTCATGAAAATTTGAGCCACAATGGATACTATAACTGGGTGTTGAAGAGCACATAAATGAGCATACTTGGAAAGGTGATCAACTACCACCATGATGACTGATTTATTTCTCGATTTAGGTAAGTCTGTAATAAAATCCATAGAGATATCCCTCCAAATAGCAGGCAGAATCGAAAACGGTTGTAGTGTTCCAGGAGATTTGACTGTTTCTCCCTTATTGCATTGACACACATCACATTCAGCTACAAAATTATGAACATCTTGTTTCATACCATCCCAAAAAAAGAACGTTTGACCCTGTCATAGGTTTTGGTAAACTCAAAGTGCCCAACTGTGGGTGTAGCTCAGAAAGTACCGTGGATTTAATTTTTGACTGTTTACTTAAATACAAACGTCCTTTGTATCGAATCTCATCATGGATCCAAGAGTACCCTGGGAAAAATGGAGAATTGGAGTGCAATTTTTGTATGAGATGCAAACTTTTGGGATCGTGTAGCCATTCCTGGTGAACGACTTGGAGCCAATCTTGTACAATGAAGGAGAGAGAAAAAAGGGATCCTTTATCTTCATATTTTTCGGGAAATTTCATCTGCAACCACATTTTCATTACCTTTCTTGTAAATGATCTCATAATCATATCCAAAGATTTTAGTCACCCAGTTTTGTTGCTCTGGGGAGGAAATGTGTTGTTCCAAAAAATAGTTGAGGCTTTGATGATCTGGCTTAATTTGGAAGAGTTTCCCCAATAGATAAGGGTGCCATAGATTAATGACATGCAGAATAGCCAACATTTCCTTTTCATAGATTGATTTGTCCGAATTTCGTTCAGACAATTGTTTGCTGGTAAAGGCCAAAGGTCGACCCTCTTGCATAAGGACAACGCCAATTCCTTTCCCTGACGTATCACATTCCAGGACAAAGGTATTTTTGAAATCAAGAAGGACCAGGACTGGAGTGGTGCACATGGCCATCTTTAAGGTTTGAAAATCTTGAGCAGTTGTTGGAGTCCAAGTGAAAGAATTATTTTTAAGGAGTGCAGTGAGAGGTGTCGCAATCTTTCCATAATTCTTAACAAACTTGCGATAATAACCTGTTAAGCCCAGAAATCCATGCAAGGTTTTGAGAGTCTTTGGGTGAGGCCATTCTTGCATAGATTCAATATTTTTAGGATCCACCCTGTCGTCATCCTTGCCAACAAGAAAACCCAAGTACTCGACTTCTTAGGGGCCAAGATCACATTTAGATTGTTTCAGGAAAAGTTGGTGCTGAGAGAGTAGATGGAGAACTCGATCCACATGAGCCGGATGGTCTGTCCAGGTTTTTCTATAGATGAGGATATCATCAAAGAAAACTAAAACAAAATGTCAGAGAAAAGGATGGAAGACATGATTCATGAGGCTTTGGAAGGTGGAGGAGGCATTACACAAGCCAAAGGGCATGACCAAAAACTCATAGTGGCCCTCATGAGTTCTAAAGGTGGTCTTAGGAATGTCTTCCTCTTTCATACGGATCTGGTGGTAGCCAAAATGAAGATCAATTTTAGTAAAGAACTGGGAACCACTCAATTCATCCAAGAGGTCATCAACGGCAGGAATGAGAAATTTGTCTTTAATGGTGAGTTTGTTGAGGGCGCGGAAGTTAGGACACATGTTCCAAGAACCTTCTTTCTTTAGGACCATGACCATAGGATAAGAGTAAGGGCTTGTAGTAGGGTGGATGACACATGCGTTAAGCCGTTCTTGAACCATTTTATCAATTTCATTTTTTTGGGAAAATATGTGACGATAGGGACGAATATTGGGAGGAAAGCTTCCTGGTACAAGGGGAATGGAATGATCATGAACACCATGGGAAGGAGGGAGTCCCTAAGGAGTGGAAAATACCACTTGATTTTTAAAGAGTATGGATTGGAAGTCTTGCGGAACAGAGGGTGTCTCAGTTGCTTGTATGGCATGGAGTTGGGAAATAACGCCAGAATGACCTTTTTTTAGTAGATTTTCAATGTGATGGGAACTAATGATCTTAAGTGAACCAACAGTGATGCCTTGGAACTTATATTTTTGTCCCTCCTAGTCAAATTGCATGGTTAATTCCTTAAAATCCATGAGAATGGGACCCAAATTCCTTAGCCAATCTACACCCAACACAATGTCACAACCGCCCATGTCGATAGAAAACATATGAGATTTCAGGTGGTAGTCACCAATTTGGAGATGCACATTTTCACAATGCCCTCCACATTTCATGGAGCCACCATTGGCAATCATGATTTGGAAATTATTGACTGTATGGATATATCAATGAGTTTCTTGGGCAATGTGGAGATGAATAAAATTATGGGTGCTTCCACTATCAACAAGAATGATGACCTTCCTATGCTTGATGTAACCAATTAGCTTGAGGGTTTGGGGAGTAGAGAAGTCAGTGAGAGCATTTAGGTAAATGGCCGGTTCTACTTTGGGAGGGTCTGAGGGAGGGGTTATGTCAGTGGGTTCAGGTGACTCAGAAACAAGGGGAGTTTCAACATCCTCTTCCAAAATATCCTCTGAGATGGCCATAAAAATCTTTTGTTCCTTACACTTGTGGCTCGAAAAATATTTTTCATCACAATTATAACAAAGGCCTTTGAGTTGGCGTTCAACCATTTCAGCCCTAGTCAATTATTGGATCTTTAGTGGAGCAAAAGGAGTAGTGGGATTTACTAGTTTAGTGCAAGGAATAAAGAGGGTTTTTCGGTTTTGAGAAGAGACAACTTGTTGTGCTTCCTTAGCTATTTTAGTAGCCTCCACCCAAATTTGAGGCCGATCCATGAGGACATGGGCACGAATCTCATCCTTGAGGCCACTGATAAAACATTCTCGAAGAAAAGCATCAAACATGCCCTCTGTATGAAAAGCCAGTCACTCAAAAGAAACTATAAAGTCTTCTATTGTTCTAGATTGTTTCAACTTTGTCAAACGGCCTAAATGGTTTGTGTCAGTGTCAAAGCGTTCATAAATCTCTACCAAAAAGTGTGTCCAAGCAACATACCCTTGACAGACAGTTTTTCTCCATTGCCACCATTGCCAACGTCCTTGATCTAGATGGAGAACACCATACCAGAGTTTGGTCAAATCATTTGTAATGTCGTACAAAGAGAAATAATGTTCCATTTGAGTTACCCAACTAGTGGGATCTGAGCCATCAAATTTGGTCACATCCACCCGTGGAAGGCGTAGGTCATGTTGAAAGTGACGGGGCTAAAAATTATGGGAATGAGAGAAGGTTTCAGCTTCGGTATGCAAAGGTGGGTTAGATAAAGGGGGATCTACAGGGATATGCATCTTGGTGCAGATACTCAAAACGACAAATTCAAGTTGGGTAGTCATGTCTTGTTTGAGGTCTTCTTTGAGTTCGGTGATTGATGCAGCGATGGAGGAATGCATATTTTGATTGATGGTGGCAATATTGGCACTGAGTTCTCTAACTTCTTGTTGGGTCTCTATGAAATTATATTACAAGGTATTGAAGTGAGCTTCCAAGTCTTAGCTACGGGTATGGGCCATGATGATGAGGGAATTGAAAAGGGGTAGGTGGGGTCAAAAACTTTGTTGAAAAATGATAGGTATGAATATGATCAAGAGATAAATCCAATGGAATGGGTCTCAAATAATGGTGCAAAAATTTCAAGATTTTTTTTTTTGTTACACTTGCAGAGTTATACTCTGGTTTGAAGAATACTACAGTGATGAAATTCCCAAATTCTTAACCAGGAAGAAATGTGTAGTGATTTGGCAACTCGAACACAGTTGCGCAGCAATATATCTTGTCTATTTTATATTTTTTTTATGTCGCCAAGGGTTAGGTATTCAAGGGTTCTACAGACAATGGTTTTCCCTGTGTTATAGCTCTCTGATATACGTGCGGGGTCCAATAGTAGTACTCGGCCCAATATCTCAGGGCACCAACTAAGGAGGCTAGACCATGCCCTTAGCCATACTACCTGACTACCCAGGTACTAGAGAGTATATTCATGAGTGTTTTTCTCGGTGACACTATAGCAATCAGGTGGTCGATCGATTTATCTAAAGAGGGCTTCAAGAAATCTAGGCCGATCTGTATACAGGTGTTTTCTGATGCGCTACCACTCGAAGGGGTACCAACAGGGGTTACAAGGGTGGCCAACAAATGTGGGATTAAGTATCACTTTTATTTCCTGTGTGTATGAATCCCTCAACCACGGGTTTATACTCGTAACGACAGATCTTTGTAGCTTAAAGACACCAGAATACGTCTCTACCCTGGAAAAAATTAACCCACAATTTTCTGCCAAGGTAAGTGCTCTGATACCACTTGTAATATTCCAGATATAAAAAGTATGCAGAACATAAATAAAATGCTAGAAATGGCATATAAATGATAATATAATCAGAACAACACCACAATAACACTGAAATGATATCAGAATAACACCAGAAAGAGCACTTTGATTCTAAGAAAAATGTTCACTTGCCTCTTCGAGGAGGCAACCTCCAGTCGAGCAGAGCTCTATTACAATAATATCCAAGCTAGGGTTCTCATACCCTCGACTCCTATTTATATTAAATATGTCTATTAAAAGAACCATCTAGAGGAAGATCCTTCTAGAAGAAGAAGATTCCATTAGGTCTTCTTACATTCAACTTATTCTACCTTATTGAAAGACCTTATTAATATTGACCTTTATTACATCTGAATACATTGTTCTACCTACGTGAGGGGTTAGGTTGCTAACATTCTTGCATTGAAAAGAGAAACTAAGTAGTATTATCAAGCAAGATCTTATCAATATTCTAAAAAATATTACAATGAAGTTCTTTGTTGGCATGGGGCCAGACCCAGGGTTCAACGCTCAAGAGCGCACCAACAAAACCCTAATTATCGACCCTTTCAGAAACACCTGTGAAGCAGATGAAGTCTCACCCGAGGTAGAGGCAGGGGTGGTTGCAAGACTCAAGTGTCTGCAACCTTAGCCAGAACACAAATCTGTGATTGTAACACCTTAATAGAGGACTTAATAGTTATTAATCGTTAGTATTTAACCTTTATTCACAGCACGAACCCTAATTACAAAACAACACAATATTGAACTAGATCTAACATCTAAAATCCCTTAGCACAAGGAAGTAGATAAGATCTAGCATTTATTCACATTATTCAACACTAAGCTACCATATTAGATTTATTCATCACCTACAACGCACTAAGCAATTAATCATATAAGCAAGAGAACAACCATAAAGCACAAATAATTCACAACACGAGATATATGTGGTTCACCCCCACCCTGGGGCTACGTCCACCAACTCTTCATCTTCTTTATTATCTTCTTTCAATCTTCTTACAAACACACAACATCAAAACCCTACTCCGCATAGGACAGGAGATCTGTGTGCACTTCGCTAGATCCTCCTTCCCCGAGTAGCTCTAGGCACAGAGCCTTACACAATCTTTTATAGTCACTTGCACTTATCCTTGCAAGTATCACACAACATGCACAAAGCACTTACAATTCCCACTTGCACTGAGCACAACATCACATAGATGTATATGTCTAGCACTTAGCCACTAGTACAATCACATAGATCGACTACTACTGTCCTACTTACATCACCTAGACTTCTATTTATACATTAGAAAAGGGCCTAAACATGGGTAAACCCATGGGCCGACATCCCCATAACCGTTACATAATCCCAAAACCCAAAAAGATGCTAAAAAGGGGTCTAGATCCCGCAATCTTTGCTTCATCTTGCGCTCTGCCTTCAACAGCCTGTCGAAGTCCCAAAAATAGGTAAAACATGACCAAGAATCCTCCAAACTTGGTAAAGGGCCAACATTATTCAACATGGTTAAATATGGTTGAGAGAAAGAAACATTTCTGCAGAGATACTTTGAATTTGTTTTCCCGAAAAGATCACAACTATCATTGGTCAAGGTCCTATGGTATTATGAAAATTTACCAAACAAAGATAGCAACAAAATTTGGATGTCAGGAATAGCTCTTGATGGGTGTGTCCTCGAAGTTTTTTACTACAAAGAGATACTCACTTGGTGTGCAGACAAGTTTATTCAGAATCAGAGGACAATTCCATTACCGAATGGTTTCCCTATCTCTTTAGTACTAACAATTTTCGATAATTTTCTGAAATTACCTTAGCCGAATCTTGTGTATAAAGGAGACGAAGATAGAACTTTTCTCAAGGGAAGAAATAATGGAATAGAGCTTGTACAAGAATATTTTCAAGACCCTACAACAATGCCACAAGATTTATCTAGAATTCAGGTTAGTTCCTTGAAAGACACATATCGATAAATTTCTTGGCTTTTTACTAGAATCACTTCTCATGATTTTACGATGACCATTCCTCAGTTGGCCTTGTATATTTTACATTTCACAGTTCATGAAAATAATATCTTTGATTGGGAAAAAATAATATCTAATGAAGTCTCTCCACAACTAGTAAATTTCAAGAGTGAGAAGAAGTTCTACATGGCTTCTTATTTGATATTTTCCATTACATACTGTCACATTTTTTAAATCTTGAGCATTGGAAAAAAGGTAAATTGCAAGGTCGACCCAATGACCATGTGGTACCAATCCCTGTGGAGACAAAATGTTATTCAATGTTTCTATGAAGTTTATAATGATTTTTTTTTTTATTCAAGAAACTTATTTTCAGAGAGAATACTTCCAGATTGTCATTGGAAGCATCTGTTTTTCTAGATACAAAGGGGATTTTGGAAAAAATGGATGATTATAGTATTATTAGTATTTTTTGTTCTCATGAAAACCCCACTTTTCTTCCCGATTATGTACCAGATAAATTATTTGTTATAGAAGTAGCAAGATAGTACAAGTCATGGTTCCATATTTTTTATGAAAAAATGAAGAAACAATTCATCCCTTTTCCCTAGAAAGTTGGTGAAATCCTATTGAGGGGAATTGATAAAATTGATAAATTTGCTTCTTATCTCGACCAATACAATTTAAGATTTGTAGAAGATATTAAGGGATTCGATCCTAACGACCTCTTTTAAAATCGTATGGTATCAGTTGGAATTAGTCATGCATTAGTTAATACCCTTATATTTGGAGAAGAATAAGGAGATAGCCATGACCCTCTTATTTAGGATATTGAGAAAAAATTTGGTGATATAGAAACTATTGTAAGTACCATAGAGGATTACAAACAAAGAGGAAAACCATCATGTGAAAGAAGTGCCCAATCTCTTGTTGTTTCTCATAGAAGTGTTCTACCCAAAATAAATTCTCAATCTGTAGTGTCTCAACAAAGGAAATCCTCGATTAATAATTCAGATGATGGTGGTGAGAAAAACCCTCCCCAACGAAATTTGGAAAACCCTCACAAGTTTAAAGTAAAATAAAAAATAAATGGTTCTCAACAATTGGAGGAAGAAAATCACATACCTGAAAATGAGATTTCTCTTGAAGACATGGTTTTAGATGTTGATATCGAGAATATATGGTTTCCTGATGAAGAAGGTTAGTACAATAGAACACACAACTTGATGATGAACTTGCCATCCATAATGAAGTTTTCTCAGATGAAGAAACTTTCTCTGTACATAATGGATTGTTTGATAAATCTTCCAAGAAATTAATTATTGTAAGAACTTCAAAGAATAAAAGGGGAAAATCTCGTTCCACAATTGATCTCATATACATATTCCCATCTAAATTATCTTCAATCCACAAAGTTACAGGAGATTCATTAGATGTGTCCATAATTGATATGGAAGAAGAAAATTTAAGGCTTAAAGAAAGAGTGAAATAATTAGAAACGACTTTGATGCCTCCACCTATATTATACACCCTTGTTTCCATGGTCCAACCTAGAGGAAGATTTCAAAGAACCCTAGAGTCAAGCTTAATATTGAGAGGAGCCTCACGTTTACTTATTGATACCCGATATTTTGTTGAAGAAAACATAAATAAAAGAATGTCACTCATTTTAAATACATGGGATTTAGCAAAATGTTTCTCTTCTCTCAGTGTCAGGATACAAAATACCAAGGAATTTTTTAATTCAGACATAGAAAATGGTGAAGGATTTCTCAAATATGGAGTTTATATGTTCGTTGCAAAGGTTTTGGCAATGATAGAACAAAGAAAAAAACAAGAATATTTTCATTCTGAGGGTCACATAAATCAATTAAAAGCATGTTGGATTCAAAGAATTAATATATTAAGGGGACTTTTAAGTGAACTTGTGACTTAACGCACAAAAATATCGAGGCATATTCAAAATTAATTGGGTTAGATATTGTGGGCACTACTATTGAGGTATCAGATCCAAAGTTGAGAGCAATTTCATTCTGCTGAGTAGACAACATTTTGAGGAACATATTGAGACTTTGAAAAGATTACCGGAAGAGAAATTTGATAGTATGGTATAATACACTAATTATGATATTGATAGTTGGTTCGTGGAATATGCAAACATGAATGAAGATATTCAAACCACCTTGCAAAATTTATCAATCGACCTTAGAGAAATTGAAAATATATTATTTAATATCAAAGTCAAGCAAGAGGTGATCGTTTCTCCCCTAAGGGAGTATCTTGAAGAATGGTTAAAAAGGTATTTAATCAAGATTATTGAGACTCCAACAGAAGCAATTAATATCGGTCATATAGCTGCAACAAACAAAGATATAAAATCAACATCAATAATTCGGAGTTAATTTTGATTGTATCTTTGAACTCTAAATATTTGAGGATAAGATATTTGAAATTGACTCATCAAAATATTATTTTAATTATAATGAAAAGCACTTTTAAGGTTCTCTGATTTTTGGGACGATCTCTTTTCTTCTTATAAATGTGATAAAAAATATTTCATGAATGTGATGAATGTGAGATCTATTTTTATTTCAAGTAATATATGATATGTATATATTATTTCTACCAATTTTATGAGTGAATATTCTTGTTCCTTTTCTTAGGAATGGTTTATGTGTATATTTATAAATTTTATTTTAAATCCAAGCAATAAAGATCTAGGGTTTGTTGTCTAAGCATTCTCTTAATCCAAGATATTCAAGATATATCTTTTAGCCAAAGAGTAGTACCACCTCTATAAAAATGCAGGGGGATTTGTATCCTTGTGAGGTTGTTGTTTCAGTCCCAACAGACTCAAACATCAATAGGAGGATACATATATCTCTTTCGAAAAATAACTATCTCTATGATCTATATCCCCTATAGTAAAGAAATATCCATACGGACCAAGTCCAACCAAGTCATTAACATTTTTAACATTCTCATGTAAATCCCAATTAACATTTTTAGCATTCTCATGTAAATCCCAATCAACATGTAAATGAACATTAAAGCATGATTTAGGTTCTTCATCCACTAACTCATATGTTTCATTATTAAGAGAAACTAAACAAGAAAGAAAATCATGGGTAGAGGGTCTATCATCCAAAGGGAATATATAACAAAGATGGGTAAATATAATAAGAAAATATTCAAGAGATTCTTCTTCTTTCTTCCTAAGCCTTGATATCTCTGCACACAAATCATCATAATCATAATTATCAAAAGCATGCCAAAATTGATGCATAAATTGCTCCCATATGTGAATAGAGGTAGCCGACAAGTTCTCACACCATCTCTTGAACCAACCTGCAAAAGTGAGAATGAACAACATGCAAATGGCACTTCCATTTGTAATAATGTGAGAATAAAAAAATTTCCATAATTTAAAAGCATGTTCAGATTTTTCGGTCTCACCCTCGCCATCAAATTTAAGTTGTGACAAGAAATTTAAAACATTCCTAGGAGGTTGGGGAGGTACAGTACTAGAAAAACATCTCCATAAAGGGATAAGGGATGGAGCCATTAGTAAATTAAAACAAGTTAATCAAAATGACTTCATAGGATCATCTTGTCATATGTCCCTCCTTCTAGCGCCATTTATGTTGGCGGTTCCAAATGGCATGTCAAGTAGGTAAGGGAGAACACCCGATGGTAGGTCCCAATTAGACCTACTCTCATTTGGTGTAGCATTTCTGACCAGTATGTGGGCCCAGTTGCCACTAAGAATTAATAGAATATAAAGAGGAAAGACAATGATATGTTCGCCAAAGAATCCCAACTAACTCTAAATCCGATATAAGATAAAAGAAAACTAATCTAGCTAACTAATTCTAACCTATACCATGGGAGAAAAACTAACTGAATGAGTACAATGAGAGATAATATCATCAAAACCAGAGATAATTCATGTATGTTAATGATAAGTGATAACAACAATGCTACATATAAATAAAAAATTATTTGTACAATGCATTCATAACAGTATTTTTGTACTCATAAGGGAGCATGTGACAGTATGAGTATATAGAATAGAGTGAAGAAATAGTTCATATAGCATAATTCTATACTACTCAGGCAAAATATGAATGCACAAAGAATACTATCATGTACATCTACCAAAATCACATGTTCCCAGAATGTCTCGTGCTCTCCATTCATTCATAAGTGATACCACCATCTTTCATTTACAAAGGGAAAAAGTATTGTTTACATTCAACGAGCTCTCTTTTATAAGAAAACATAGACTCTTGAACACTCATGGTTGTTCACTTCATTTTCCCTTTCATTTCTTTATTTTACATTTCAAAATTATTTTACATATTCAAAAATGAATATGTGGGAGTTACAAACAAAAGTTGAAGAGACGCTTGAGTGGTTATTCTCACCCTTAGGAAGTCTAAAAATGATATTCATCTAAAAATGTTATTGCCTCCTCCTATTGGTGTCTTCTTATATTCCTCACGATGTTTTTGGACATTTTTGGTGTCTCTGTTGATTAATATCATTCTGGCTTCTTCTTCTCTGTATTAGCTTTCAATCATGCTCTTTCTAGTCTGATTTTGACTCATGTAGCTTGAGTTGTATATGTTTTAACATTGCACAACCTGTTCTTCAATTAGATCTGGGCTTCTTCTATGTTATGCATTTTCAGAGAATTTTCACTCTCAATCTGCCAACATTTTCTATGCCATCTTTTTCTTCTCTCTTCCATATTTTTGGTGAGCTATCTCAAACTTGATTTCATTGCATGTATCCCTGGATATGGCTTCTTGAAATTTTCCCAGTCCATTTTCCCCCCAAATTCGTGGTCTACTATTTTCTACATTTCCTGGCATTCTTTGTCGCTTGTATGGCCTAAATACCTCTACCACTGCATTATTTTTCTTGATACCTTTACAACAAGGTATCATGGGCTTAATTCTGACACCTACATCCCAAGATACACCCATTTGAAAAACGATGTTCATCATCCCTTGATCATGCATGTGGGTGAATTTGGGCCATTGATTCTTAACCTGAGAAACAAAAATCTCATATGCATAAGAGAATTCAATATTGTGTACTTTAAATGGTTTTATCCCCTTTAACTAATTTGAATAAGGACCTAGGGCAGGCATAGGACCTGTGGGTTGTAATATAATTTTGGATAATTTTTCTCCTAAAATTAGGAAAAATAAGAAAAAAGAAATAAAAATAAGAAAATAACAAACTTGATTAAATTAACCTACGTTAATTACAATTAGTAAGAAAAATTAATAAAATTACACCTAATCTATGTGAAAATTAATGAGAGTTAAATTAAAAATAATCAAATTACCCCCCACTGATGTGAAAATAAAAATTGATAAAGGAATTAAAAAATAATAAAGTATTCCCCCCACTAATGTGAAATTAGAAATTAATAAAAATAATAAATGAAAAATTAAAATAATAAATAAAATAAATAAAAATAAAAATAATAAAATCCCCCCCACACACAATTATTAAGTGCATCCCAAAGTCTTCAACTCGAGGTCTTCGCTGAGGGATAAAATTCTCCAAAGTCTTCGTCATTGACATTAAATTTCCCAAGCCCAAGTCTTCGGCGTCGATATTGTTGGTGTATTCCCACTTCAGTGAACTCACTCTAGCTCCATGAGGATTTCAATGACATTACATTCACTCCAATGGAATAATAAGATATTAAAATAATAATATGCATTGATTTAAGATATCATTCAAATAGGTGCACGTTCTCCCAAAAATGTTAATAAAATAATTGTCCAAGAAAAATATTAAAATAATACAACATCTGGAAGGTTGGTCGTTGGGTCTCATGGTAAAGGAGGCAGTAAGTCTTAGTAACTTCTCCAAAGATGGTGTCTTGTTCACACTCCAAATCACACTCCTAATGTAACATCAAGTTCCATTGATCACATTTCATAACACTGACTATTCTTTGAGGACACTTGCATGCAAGTGATCCAGTTAAAACATGGTACATTGTGATTATCTATTTTTTTTTAAAGTTTATGCTATGATTGAATATTGAAATTTGATACGTTATTAATATTGATGTATAGCATTGACATGAATTATGGTGAGGTTTCTTGAGTGTGCAGGAAACATGACATGATGAGAATGTTGATGGAATAGACAGACTTCCTTGGACTCTGGATTGAGTCAGGGAGTGGACTATTGACTTTGATTATGAGTACTTGTTTTATTTATGCATGTGTTATGATGACGATTCAGTTATGAATTTCAAGTATATAAGTTATTAATATTATCTTTTTCAGTGGATGCAGGCATGGTGACACTTAATCCAACTCACATATGGAGTAAAGGAGTCATACACATATATCAAATAGATGAGGGATAGGTGTGGTAGTGTCCCTGTCACAACCTACTAGTAGTCCCACCGTGACCCGAAATGAAGGTTAATGACTACCTTATTCCTGAGAGTTTCACGATGTCATGAAGGAAGAATGAGAAAGTTGCTCACGAGGATTTCTGAGGGGCGTGCAATAAGGCAAATTCCTTATTCCTCAGTAAGCCATTAGTCTCACACAAGGTCGACAAGTGGAGAATTGAATCCAAGTGTCAGACAACTTCCAAACTAAGTCAATGGTGAGTGGAAACCTTGGAGCACGTAGGTTCATCTTGAAGGGCATGTCACATGACTAAATTAGTGAATTATTAAAAATCTAGAAGACCTTAGAAAATAAAACAGTCACATGGAACTAATAGAAAAGAGAATATGAATTTAGATAACTTTATTTTAAATTATGAAAGGGAACATAATAAAAACCTAAGTCTAAATGTTTATGCCTAAACAAGTTATAAAAATGGGTTAAGGAAATTTTAGACTAATAAAAAAAAAACTAGTAAAGGGAGAATAAGAATAAAAAATAAGACATGTGCACAATGTGTGCATGAAATTAATAAAAATGAATTTTAATTACAATAAATTATTTTCATGAGAGAATGGATTGTCAACCTAGAGTTAGAATCCTAAGTCAATATAAAATCTAAATCTTAACTAAAAGAAGATTCATAATCAAACTCCAACTGTAAATTAGTTAGGAGACACACTAAAGGAGAAATTGGGGAACTAAGGGACAACTAGGAGAAAATCTAGGAATTAATTGGAGATGTGTGGGAAAAATGTATAATTATTTTTATTAAAAAGAAATACACATGTGCAACTTGGGTAAAGTGTGACTTGTGTTGAGGGGTGAATAATCTCTAATTTAATTATCAAAAATTAGTTAATTGAGCATGAGAAGACAAGTGTCAAGCTAAATATTTTTATAAACGAAAGGTGAGGAAGAAGGAAAGGGATCCTATGGCTAGATGACTAAAATGTTGGCAAATTTTTCTATGACTAGTTTTCTTGTGTGAGTTGGGCTACAAGATTTGTGCAAGAGGTGGAAGCCTCTCCTTGTGAGGGAAAGCTTGAGCTATTTTTTGATTTGATTTTGTGTGTGGCCCCTTTGCAGCTCAGGGGGCTAAGAGGGAAGAAGAGTACCCCTAGCGTTGGTTGGGATGTACTGGTGAAGTCCTTGGATTGGAAAGCGAAGAGACTTGGACATTGATAAATTTTCCAGATCGAAAAGAAGCTTCACCTATCAATGTTCTCTGGTTACGGTATTTATTATTTTAATTCATTATTTTAATATAATAATCTTTGTACAATGAACAATTTCCATATTGTGTCCATAAATTTATGATGTATATTAAAAGTGCATGGGTCGGTTTCTAGTTTTCGATATTATATTTGTAAACTATGTAAACTATGAATTTCCAATGTACATAGAGAAATGGTGCTTAGTTTATGATATAAAAATTCTGTGAATTATAATATATCTTTCTATATATATAATTTTTTTATGGTTGGGCATTGTACTCAAAATGAATGAGATGTTAGAATGATCATGTATGAATTTTATTTTCTACAAAAATAAATAATTGTTAGATGGAAGGATTTTAAATATTTTGTTTTCAAAACTGGCCAAGGGAGAAGGCTCTGCTATTGGAATCGATCTTGGAAACTTATACTATTGTGTGGGTGTGTGGTAATATTCAAAGAAGTCAAACTACTTCCTCTTAGGTTGCGTTCACGGACCCGAGCACCTTTTCCCTTCTAACGTTGTGTAGTGACACTTGGAAATAATGGGGTAAGCGTTAGTTTACGGAGTTAGTAGCGTATTTGAGCTCTACTTTACTTAATGTAGATCCTATTTATCTGGAGTTTGTTGTAATAGACTAAGTAGGTTAGTTTCCTATATAATGATGTAATCAGTCTTCATTCAATATAGATTATGAGCATAGCCTCACCTGTGTGTTTGTTTCTCCTATTTCTAAGTTGGTATCAGAGCAGCGTTGGAGATTCATCTCTCTGAGGTGAGATCCAAAGTACGAGATCTCAATTTTTTTTTTGAAAAGTTGTCAGCGCCCCCCTATATAGTGTTAGAGGAGCGTCGACGCCCTCACACTTACAAAATTGAAAAATTTGGGATCCTCGCGCTCCCTCTGTATGCATTCAAGAGTGTTGACCACCGACTCTCCCCCTTCCACGCACAAAGAGCGTTGTCAACACTGACTAGCGCCCCCATCTCTCTGGTACAAGAGCGGTAGTGCTGCCCTTCCGAATTTTGAGGAGAGCTAACAGTTTCTTTAGTAGGCGCAAATTCGTGGGAGGTCGTAGGAGATAAGGAGAGGTCGTGTGGGGTCTTCTCCCGCAAATACATTCCTTCTCCTACAAATACATTTATTAGATCTTATATCGAGTATTTCCTGTTGATTTGAAGGTTTTTAAAAGGATCATAAATCGTGAGGGTTAAAATGGGTTTCTTTTAAAATCATGGATATTTAAAAGTGGATCATAAATCGTGGATATTTAAAAGTGGATATTTTTGACGTATAAACCTTTTAAGGTTTAAAATTTCTCATTTGTGAGTGAGGTACAAAGTTTATTAAAGTGCATATTTTTTTTGAGGTATAAACTTTAAAAGAGGATATCAAAGTTTATTATAGTGGATATTTTGATATGAGATCCTTTTTATGTAAGTTTTTTATATGAGAGTTTTTTATANATTGGTGGATCTGAAGGCAGAGAGACGGCTGCTCAGCACTCGACAAAAAGTTGCATATCCTTGGTGATTCACTTGCAGAGAATATCTTGTAGATATGGTGAATCCACTAGCAGAGACCTACCTCAACGAAGCCAACAAGTTAGATGGCTCGAATTTCATTAACTGGAAATTCAAGATGTAGACCCTGATGGAGGGCTATGGTGTCTGGACCATTGCGAAGGGAACTGAAGTGAAACATGTTGCGACTGTCGGTGCGACAACAACATAGATCCAAGATTGAGAGAAGCGTGAAAACAAGGAAAAGGTATTGTTGCGTACATCTGTTAAATATAGGATAATTCCACATATTAGAGAAGCTAATACTTATACTAAAACGTGGACAATGCTTAAAGCTTTATATGAAACTAGCAACACAAATCGCATTTTGTTCCTGAAAACTAAATTGCTACGCATTAAGATGGATGGAAATGAATCTGTTAGTTCATTTTTGGGTCGCATTAAAGAGGTGAAAGATAAGCTAGGAAATACAGGAGAAACAATTTCCATCATTGATCTTGTCACTATTACCTTAAATGGTATGCTAGAATATTATCAGATGTTCATAACAGGTCTCGCAGCAAGGGAGAAACCTCCTACGTTTGAATAACTGACATGTATTTTGTTGCAAGAGGAAGAGAGGTGCAGGAATCTGAAGTCTCACAATACAGATTTGGCACTATGGTCAAATAAGAGATCCTCAAAAGGGAGATCAGTCGAAAGAGGCAGAGGAGGCAGTTCATCACAGAGAGGCAGTTCATCGCAGAGAAGACAATCTCCAAGGCCTAATCAAGGTATGAAATCTAACAAGACTGAGTCAAAGAGTTGTTTTTATTTTGGTCGACCTAGACATATTATTAAAGAATGTCATAAGAAGAAGAGTGATGAGGCTAGGAATAAACCTAGAGCACATTCAGGTCATTATGCAGAAAATTTTTCAAATCATGATCTCAGGTTGTTTATTGCTAGTGATGAGATTGATGAACCCCCAAATTTTGATTCACGAGATCTTAGGCTATTTGTTTCTAACAGTGTTTTATCTGCTGAAATGGATGATTTTGATGCCTGGTTTGTGGATTCTTGAGCATCAATACATATGACATGTAATAATATGTGGTACACTAATTTTAAAGAAACACAGAATGGAGCCAACATATATCTTGGTGATGACCGTGCTTATCAGATCAAGGGATACAAAGACATTCCTATGACATTGCCAAATGGTACAATTCGTCACATTCACGTTGTTTTTTATGTGCCAGGGATAAAGAAAATTTTGATTTTTATGTCCACCATTACAGATCAAAATTTGAAGGTTGAATTCTTCAAGAATTATTGCATAGTGAAGGATCTTTTGGACCAATTCAAAACTGTTGCAACGAGAGTCAAAGCAGAAGGCCTATACAAACTTGATGTTACCAACAAAGCACATCACACACTGACTTCTGCAACTATGCCAACAGAGATTCTTTGGCATCAAAGGTATGGCCACATCAATCATCTTGATTTATTGTTATTACAGGAAAAGAATATGGTTGAAGGACTTCCCATGTTAAATAATGAGAATGTTGTTTGTGATGGATGTGCATTAGGAAAGATGCACAGAGATGATATCCCCTCTAATCCTGATAGGAAAAAGAGAGATGTTTTAAATCTTGTGCATACTGATGTTTGCGTGCCTATGTAGACTAGGTCTTTAGGAGGTGCATTTTACTTTCTATTATTTATTGATGATTGCACAAGATACACATGGGTTTATTTCCTTCGAAGAAAAAATGATGTTTTCGAGTAATTTAAGGAATTCAAAACCATGGTGGAAAAGAAGATAGGAAAATCCATCAAAATCCTTCGTTCAGATCAAGGGGGAGAGTATAAATCAGGGGACTTCATCAAATATTGCAAAGATCATGGAATCGTACAACAATTTACAGTACCTTACACTCCACAACAAAGCAACGTCGTTGAAAGGAAAAACAAAACTCTGGTAGAGTGTGCACGCAGTATGATGAAAGGTAAGAATATCTCAAATGCATTTTCGGTTGAAGCCATAAATACTGCAGTTTATTTAAAGAATAGAAGTCCAACAAGGTGTCTTGATAATGTTACTCCTTCTGAAGCCTTGTATGGTTCCAAACCTGCAGTTCATAATTTGAAAGTATTTGGGTGTAAGGTTTTTTCTTATATTCCAAAGGAAAATAGGAAGAAACTAGATGTTAAAGCCATTAAATGTACTTTCATAGGGTATTGTTCTGAATTCAAAGCATACAAATTGTTTGATCCTTCTACTCACAAAGTCTTTGTGAGTAGAGATGTACTTTTCCATGAGTAGGAAGCAGGAAATCATGACAACAAAAATCATGAGGAATGGCATAGAATTCTTGATGAAGGAGTTAAAGAAGAGCAACAACAACCATCACAGCAAAAACCACCACAGTAGTAGCCACAACCGCAGTGACATCATCAACAGCAGAAAGAAGGAATCCATGATATAGACAATTCAAGTAGTCATAGTTCACCTAGAGGTGACGACAGATCTTCACAAAGTGGGGAGGGAGATAATTAGTTGAGAAGATCTTCACGACAGGTTCGGCTCCCTGAGAGGTATAGAGACTATGCCCTAATGAGTAGCATTTCAAATGTCATAGAACCCATGAGTTTTAATGAAACAAATGAACATGATGAATGGCGAAATGCAATGGAGGAAGAATATGAATCTATAATAAAAAATGATACTTGGGAATTGATTGAATTACCTAAACATAAAAAGCCTATTGAATGCAAATGGATATACAAACCCAAGTTTAAATCAGATAGTAGTATAGAAAAATATAAGGCTAGATTGGTTGCAAAAGGGTATTCACAAACATAAGGTATTGATTATGTTGAAACATTTGCACAAGTAGCTAGATTGAATACTATCAGATTGTTAATTGCTTTAGCTACAAAGTATCATTGGAAGCTACACCAGTTAGATGTTAAATCTTCATTTTTGAATGGTGAGTTAAAGGAGAAGGTTTACCTTACTCAACCTGAAGGGTTTGTGGAACAAGGGAAAGATCACTTAGTGTGTAAGTTAAAGAAAGCATTGTATGGACTAAAACAGACGCCTATGTCATGGTATGAGAATATGGACTCTTTCTTTCTTCAACAAGGTTTTATGAGAAGAAAAAATGATCCAAATCTGTATACCAAATTTAATGAGAAGGGGTATATAGTATTGATTTCCTTATATGTTGATGATTTGATAATTACAAGAAATGTAGAGAAATTAATTGATGAAATCAAGGAGCAATTGTCACAAATTTTTGAAATGAAAGATCTTGGTGAGTTACATTATTGCCTAGGTCTTGAATCTTGGAGAAATGCAGGCCAAACTTTTGTTTGTCGGAGTAAGTATGTCAGATAAATACTTAAGATATTTAAAATGGATCAGTGTAAATCTTCTATTGTTCCCATGCAGCAGAATGTAAAACTTTCTTGTGATGATGGTTTGAAGGAGGTGAATGCCACAATGTATAGACAAATGGTGGGTAGTTTGAATTATCTCACCACAACCAGACCTGATATTGCATATTCTGTGAGTGTGTTAAGTCAGTTTATGGCGAAACCTCTAGAAAGCCATTGGAATGCAACAAAGACGATACTCAGGTATCTAAAAAGAACACTTGATTATGGTATTAAATATACTGATGCATCTGATGTTGAGTTGAAAGGTTACTCAGATTTTGATTGGTATGGCAATCTGGATTATCGAAGATCAACTACTGGATATGCGTTTGGCATTGGATCCGGGGTTGTTTCATGGAGCAGTAAAAAGAAACCTACTGTATCTTTGTCTTCTACTGAAGCAGAATATAAAGCCTTGTGTGCAACAACTTGTGAAGCTATTTGGTTGAGAAGATTTCTTCAAGATGTTAGAAGAACAAAATGAACCTACAATGATCAAATGTGATAATCAAAGTTCAATCAATCTGGCGAAGAATCCAATCTATCATGCAAGGACAAAGCATGTTGATGCTCAGTTTCATTTTGTTAGAGAAAAGTTGCAGTCAAATGAAATAGCTCTTATGTATTGTAATACTAGTGAAAATGTTGCTGATATTTTCACTAAGCCTCTTGGAAAGATTAAGTTTGAGTTGTTTAGGGAGATGTTAGGTGTAGAAGTCAATCCATTCTCCATTAAGGGGGAGACTTGGAAATAATGGTGGAAGCATCAGTTTACGGAGTCAGCAGCGTAGTTGAACTTTACTTAATGTAAATCCTAGTTATCTGGAGTTTGTTGTAATAGTCTAAGTAGGTTAATTTCTTATATAATGATGTAATCAGTCTTCATTCAATATAGATTGTGAGCCTAGCCCCACCTGTGTGTTTGTTTCTCCTATTTCTAAGTGGGAATGTGTGCTGTGATTATTGTCTTTTAATTTTTGTTTTCTAAGGATTCGACAAATTTACTGTTTCAAACTAGACAAGCTAGAATTAAATTTTGGCTAGTTCATGTCATCTGGTTCTTGTTTAACTTCTCTGCGCTAAACTTTGTCTTATAATTAATGTTTTGTGGTATGGAATGAAGTGCTCACATTATTACAGATTCTGAGATATTAATCGCCGATTAGAAAAAAGGTGTTGGAAAGTTCCTTAAATTAAAATAGAAGAGTTTGTCAAGATCTGGTTAGGGTAACACAGTCGCAGTCCAGTCGCAGTTCAAGTCAACTAGTCTGTTCCTGCAGTTTAAAGGAATCACATTAAGAAACAAATTTTATATGTCAAGTTTTCGGAAGAAAACAAAAACTACACTGAGATTCTTGCAACCTTTTTGCTCAAATAATTATCAAGACTAGACCTCTTCGAAATTCCAACCTTTTCATTTCATCCCTATTTTCCCTTTATTTTGTCTCTCTTTAGAATGCATCGCAATCCCTTTTATAGGGACACTGCCCATTTTTTCCTACAGCTCCTTAATAGCAACCTCATAAAAACCCACCCTAAATAAAAGTTTTTATTTTATCAGAATGAGAAAAGTAGGCTATTGATGAAAGCAAATCCAAGATTGTGGTACAGAAACAATTACGAAGTCCCGCAGAGATTATAAATCTTTGATTACTGGCAAATTCACAGTCAGATGCAGAAATGGAAAGCTTGAATTGAAAGTTGGACAGAGACAACCAACTTTCACCTTCTCAATCATGAGATTGGAGAAATCATCCAGTAAGGCTACTTTTTGGAAACAAGATTCTATGTTTATGTTTTCTAAGTTATGTACTTACGTACTTTTATGGTCTGATCACCCGTTTCTGTCTACTACCACTTATTTTCTCCATTAGATTTTTTCCTATGCATGACACTTGAAAGGAAAGAATAGTTGAGTATCACCGCAAGGAAGTAGCAGCTTGGTCCTCAAGTAAAAGGTTGGTTTTAGAAAAAGAACAGTCTGTTACTGTTGCACGCGTACTTAAGAAACAAGTCACAAGCAATCACATCATTTTTGCAATGCATCTAATAAAAGTAAAATTTAGGAAGCTTAAAAAAATGGTCTTGATTGCTTAGAAAGAAGAATAAAAATCGTTTCTAATAAAAGCTCTTTTTCCTTTATACATGTATAAGTGCCATGCTCTTATCATCAACATCTATCCTATTGTCTCATACAGTTGTCATACAGAATTTGAGGTACTGATTGGATACAACTGTCAAAATAAGTCTTGTTCCTGGGAGGCTAGAGAAGGTTTAGAATTTATTCAAACTATAGAACTCCAGCGTTGTATGGTCCTTTTGTTTCGGCAATTGATCGTTGTCTCATTAACTCACTTTTTATTTTGTTTCGATTGAATTTATTATTAATGAAGTAGGTGCGTTTTATATCATATAATAATAATAATAATTACAGATCGTTGTCTCATTAACTCACTTTTTATTTTGTTTCGATTGAATTTATTATTAATGAAGTAGGTGCGTTTTATATCATATAATAATAATAATAATTACATAGAAAAGTGTATATCTATTAACAATAGGCACATTTAATGATCTTTTAATATTAAATCTTAATTTTATAGTGACTGGGCTAGTATTTAATGATCTTTTAATATTAAATCTTAATTTTATAGTGGCTGGGCTAGTATATAGATATAAAGAGTAATTACAATGAATTAGTGATGCGCGATCATCTAACAGAGAACTTTCCTTCATTTAACTGGCTGATGACTCTGATGGATGCATCTCGTTAGAGTTAGATGTGACAGTTGTATGTTCTTAGTGTTAAGCGTGCGTTTCACTTGAAGTTTTCTTTAGATTCACCACAATATAAATATAAATATATTTTGCTTATTAAAATTTTAAATTACATAAATTACATAATGTATAAGATGCGACATGGAGGAATAGAGTGATATATATATTAATGATTGAGATTAAGGATGTTACGTGAGTAGTTGTAGAATAATAAATGGGTTATTGATTATAAGTAATGAATTGTAAATTGTGAAATTATATGTTATTTGCTAACCATTTATATGTTAGAATGATTTTTATGTTGTTGTTATTATGTTAGTAATGACTAATTGAGTCCTATGCCTAACATGTTAAACTTTGAGAGATTTTAGGTGATAAAATTTTGTATTCTTGTGATTATCATGTATCGCTTTATATACATGTATATTGGAAGTGAATTTAGGAGCGTGAAATTTAAAGTTAGTCTATGATTATCTTGATCAAATTTACATCTTTTGCAATTACTTACTTATTGTTGTTTTATTCACTGGTGGGTTGTTACTCTCAACAATATGACAATATGAGATTTCCATGGGATTTAAATAATATTAAAATATTAGCATTTCATATTTTCCCACAAATATATTAGAATGGAGTAAGCTAACTCTTCTACTAAATGGAGCTTGATGGGATGTCTCCGGTATCGAGCACCCATTTCATAGAACGTCGTCTTTCCCCATTCAACGCACATTCAACGCCCTCTCGTCCACCGCAGGCCTTCTGTTCCCGTTCTCCGCGAGCCCTTCTTGTTCTTGTTCTTAGCAGCTGGGTGCAGGTGGACGTCCCCTCGGGCATTCAATGCAGGGTGGCATCCCCTGCAAGCCAACCACCTTCTCCTCTCGCAGCCATTACTCCTCCTCCCCACTTGAACTACCAAGATCACCATTGCCTGCGTGCTCCTGCTCCCGTTTTTCGTGCATTAACTTGGCCTGCGCCTGCTCCTACTCCTGCTCCCACTCCCGCTCCCGTTTCGTGGTCACCACCCTGCTCCCATTTCGTGGTCACTGGTTCGAGGTAAACCATTAATATTGTAGCTAAATGGTGTTTGAAAGTGACTGAGTACTGACTTGGGTAATGAAATCCCGTAGAAGATTGTGAAATACAGAGTCATCGATAGCTTGCATTACGTGCTACTGTGTTGAGGAATGAAATGGAAAAAATTATGAAACTGCCCCCCACCCGACCTTGCATCGTTTTGTTCATCCATATATTCAGTAGATCTGTAATCATTTCTCCACTCCTGTACTGGTTGCGGATTCACACGAGCCATACCAGTGGGATGCAATGGAAATAACTCCAGTGTCAGAGGTTCACATAAATTGTCAGCATTTATTGTCTGATTATCATCTGTGGTAACATGTATCTGAGAACCCATCGAATGTTAGGGATCCTTAAATAGCTCATATGTAGCAACACTGATTGATATTCAATGTATTGATACATAATGAAATCTGAAAGAAAATAACACGATTTGGAATTATTAACTCATTACCTTTGGCATAACGATGGTTGAATTTTGTTGTGCAAGGAGAACTTATGGTAAAAAGGCTTTGGAAACATTAAAAGGAATAGACACAAATGCATTGCATTGATAAACAAATGAATATGAGAAAATAGCAAACTAGTAACTAGCTATAGTTATAGTGAAATACAATGTTTGTCATTTTGTTTCGAAGATTAAAGGAGGTATCCAAGAGCTTACCATTTGTGTGTGATGTGCCTGTGAATGAAGGTGGTTGAAGAAACTAATTGATGGATGCCACTTTCTCTTATTTCTATCTCTGCCTCTCCCTAGCTTTACGATTTTGAAACTAGTAAAACATGTTCTTCAGGGCTTTGAAACCAGTAGTTGTCCATAACATCCGACAATAAAACACATTAGCTATAGTAGTTGTCTGTTACAGAAGTGATTACAGTTCTTGGCAATAAGACTAAGATTTGTAGTCCCTGAGCTGAGAAGGACTAAGATTTGTAGTCCCAATATACTTGGATTTACGAAATGTAAAACCTGGGCATTTACATGGCTCCAACTCAAACACACCACTAGTAGGAAAATTGTGTGCCCTAAATGCATTCTCCACACCATGAACTACATCTAAATGATTTTAGAGAGAATTGTTAGGTGGGTAATCTCAGATCTTTTCACATCTACTCTTTTACAAAACATGTTTTTACCAACAAAATGGCAATGCTAGGACAAGGCTCATTTGACATAATTATCCAATGTACGAACAAAATTTGTCCAAAGCCACCATACATGGACATAATTATCTAGTGTACAAACAAAATTTGTATGCTAAGACATTTGACAGGTCTGGTATACCTTTCCAATTTCAAGACCATATTCCATCGTTTATCAGCTAGCCCAACAACCACCTAAGCTTGGACATTCTTCAGATCATTGTTTTGAATACCTATATTTTTATATATATACAATGCCAAACATTTAAAAATGACTTTTAACAACTTAAGATTTGGTACAATGAAGAAGATCAAAATGTTGAAGCTAAGGCTCTGCCTCTAATTTTATCTATCTTTAAACTGCTTCGAGTAGATGAAAGTTCCTGTCTTGCTACTTCTTGTGCGATAAAATGTTTGATTTCCTTGTACAAAATGACTCCAACATCACCTGGCTCTGAACATTCTGCAGATAGATTGGAAAGCACCTAGGTTTTAATATAAATACAATGCCAACTTGCAGAGTGAATCCAAAAGGGCCAATGCAAACCAAGAACATTATCATGCTAGTTTACAAGATTACACATTGTTACCTCAATGAGTAAAATCCAAAATGGGTAAGCAACAATGATTAAAAAATTGTCAGGGGATTGTGAAGACCTCCAAAGCCACACAGTGAGAACATGAGTGCATAATAAGAATGGAGTTACATTTAAGCCATGAGCTTTTGCCAGCTCAAAATTAAAAACCTCACCAAATTCCAGCTAGATCTATAGGATTTCCACTTCGCCCTACCCCCACAAAAAACAAATGAAAAGAAAGAAACCATTCCATTTCACTTATCTAATGTAGAAAGCTATGTTCGGTTGGGGGGAAACAAATCCATAGTCATTTGACTATCAATGGATCTACCATCACCAATGACTCCCAAAATGTGCAAAAATTACAGATCCAAGTAACCTACCAGTACTGTTGTTGCATAGGTAACACAAATTTCCCACTAACAACCAGTAGGTACCTGGAAGTATGATTACAATAGTTTCAGTAATATCATAGAGAAAGAATTCAACTACAATACCCCTTGCGCCCTTGTATCCACTAAAGGAAGCTAATAAAGTACAACACCTCTTGGTATTTTGAGGAGTTGGTTTAGGAGATTTCAAGATGAAATTGCTTAGTCAAACATGCACAGTTCAGAGTCTCACTTGAATACTTAGAGAAATGGTTATGATTGATGGAACATGAAAAGAATTAACATTCATTTCCATTTGGAAATTTCCTAGTGTTTCTAGAAACTAGCATGTTTGTGTAGCAACACTTTGGTAAAATCATTACTTCTAGAAACTAGCATGTCTGTATAGCAGCACTTTGATAGAATCATTACTTGTTGAAGTTATATTTGTAGAACCCTTATAAGCATAGATCTCTTAAAAGCCTCATAAAATTCCAGACTATTACCTGCTAAATTTAGGTGTACAACCATTATATGCATACTTCTATGAAGATCCTTGGAAAATTCAAGTGATTTTATTAAACCAAAAGTGCATGAAAAGTGTAAGCGTGAGACATGAAAACTGGAACAACAAATGCTGCTACCCCCTGCTTTCTAGTTACCTGCCATGAGATAAGGACTGTAAATTCAAAAATTTTAAACCAGTAAAGAAGGCGGTGCTATTGCTATTTGAGTTGTCTTTTGCCACATAGAAACAAAACAAAATGAAGATTTCAAGCAGCACTCTATGCTGCATTCATTTTAAGTAGATATATTTGTAAATCTCAAATAGATCGACACTTTACCTCTATTTGCTTCACAATCAATTCCAAAAATGTTAGGCCATTTCATTTCTATCTCTCTTGCTTCGCAATCAAGTCCAAAAATGTTAGACCATTTTGCTTCACAATCAAGTCCAAAAATGTTAGGTCATTTTGCTTCACAATCAAAATGTTAGGCCAGTGAAGCAAAATGTTAGGCCATTTTGCTTCACAATCAAGTCCAAAAATGTTAGACCTCTCTTGTTTCTGTCTCAGCCTCTCACGAGATTTACGATTTTGAAATCAATAAAACACGTTCTTCAGGGCTTTGAAACCAATAGTTGTCCATAACATCTGACAATAAAACACATTAGCTATCGTATTTGTCCGTTACAGAAGTGATTACAGTTCTTGGCAATAAGACTAAGATTTGTAGTCCCTGAGCTGAAAAGGACTAAGATTTGTAGTCCCAATATACTTGGATTTACAAAATGTAAAACCCGGGCTTTGACATGGCTCCACCTCAAACACACAACTAGTAGGAAAATCGTGTGCCCTAAATGCATTCTGCACACCATGAACTGCATCCAAATGATTTCAAAGAGAATTGTTAGGTGGGTAATCTCAGATCTTTTCACATCTACTCTTTTACAAAACATGTTTTTACCAACAAAATATCAATGCTAGGACAAGGC
>JASDQU011455060.1:24326-36784 GCA_032191745.1 Picea mariana
ATATGTCATAGATTGGGTGAAGAGTATTTCATCCAAGTGTTGATGTAGAGAGAGTTGGATCATGACAGACTATTATTCAAATAGATATTGGATATGTGGAGAAGGACTTCCATCTATAGATCTAAGCCAAAGGAAGAGAGAGATCATTCATACAATAGAAGTACAGGCCACCAAGGACAATGCAAGTTTTCTAGTATGGTTCACGCAGATAGCATGATTTTTAGTATTATAGTCACGTAGATAGCGTAGAGCAACATGAGTATCAGCGTTCCAGCCACACTGTTGTCATACATGATTGTACATGTGGTTTGGTAGAAAATTATCTAATCAAGTACATATGTACTTCATTTGTTTTCTATTTAGGCCATTTTTCTAGTAAGAGAGCCCTTGTAAGCTTTGAAGAAATTTCAATGATAAGCTTAGTTGATGTGCATAATATATTTGTGTCTTGTGCATGAGATTTTTGGTTTCCTTATTTATGCTTCCACTATAATGTTTAGTTGATAACTCAACTGTGTTATTATTCAATAAGTGATTTATTTGGAATTAACTATCGGGTGTTGGGTTGAGGGAAATTTTAACATGGTATCATAGTAGTCACTCTAAGAGGGAACCAATCTTAGGTTGCATAAATGAAAAATCTATTGGATCAGGAGTTTCATGGTGGGTGTTTGAAGGAAAAATCACAAATCCACTATTTTTTGTGGAAGATATATCAGATCTGCAAGATCTTATCAAATTGAACCAACATGTATAAATCGAAGGAAAATTTTCATGGAAACAGTCATACTGCAATCATATCAGTAGCCAAGGAAAATGAGGGTATTATGGTACAATTGCGCATATAGAAAGCATATTCAGTTACAGGTTGTGCGAAACAATGTGGGTATTAGCATAACAATCATTATATTAGCGCATATAGTGCGAAACAATGTGGGTATTAGCATAACAATCATTATATTAGCGCATATAGTGCGAGCATAGATAGTACATAATAGTACATGGGAAGTTTTAGCAGAGGGTTATCAAATCAAATATTTAGATAGAAACTAGATTGTGATATGAGGATAGGTTGGATGGGGTTTCCAACTACAATCCTTGGAAGGAGAGAATCATGTTGGTTTTTATGGAGAACTTGATCTGGGAATTTGTTGATACTTAGATTACTCCTCCAACAAATGTGGTAGAACCGGTCATCCATAATCAAATGGATGTGAAATCTAGGTGCATAATTCTATATGGATTGAAGGGTCATTTGATCCCTCATTTATCAAGGAAGACAACTGATAGGGACATGTGGGAGGATCTTAAGAGTTTATTTCAAAGTAAGAACGAGAATCACAAAAATGGTGTTGAGAGAGAAGCTCAGAGACATAAAGATGACAGGATCAGACATAGTGACAACCTATCTCACCCAGATACGACAGTTTTGAGATGAAATGACTACATTTGAGGAAGAAGTGGATGATTCATAGTTGGTGAGGATTACACTCAAAGGCTTCAGAAAGCAGTGGACATTGTTCATCAAAGGGATTGTGGCATGTGAGAAACTCCCTGATTGGACGAGGTTGTCGGATGAATTCATTCGGGAAGAAATTCAAGATGAAGAACTAAATGGAGTTCGACACAAGAATGATGATGAAAAACTTGATCATGCCAGCTAGGAAAAGAAGGGAAAGTTCAAGAAGATCGCCAGTGGAGAGTCTACCTCTCAATATGGAAAGAAGAAATACATGAGAAAATTTGAGTGCTTTGCATGTCACAATTTTGGGAATTACGTAGGTCAATGTACAAACAAGAAGAAGGGTGGAAATGAAAAAAAAATAGAGGTATTTGTATCAACAAAGACTCAAATGGATGATTTTTCCAAAAAGTTTGAACATACACAATTCTTACTTGTTTCCTAGATGTCCTTGGGAACCATATCAACTAGTGCATGGCTAATAGATAGTGGAGTCATATGTCATATGACAAGAGCATGGGATTTGTTCAAGATCTTCACAGAGTTTGACTCAGATGTGCATGTGGAATTTGGTATGGGGACCAAGCATTCTGTAAAGGGATCTGGAATAGTTCCACTATATATGGATTCATGAGGCATGTTGAGAGTGATGGATGGGTGTCATAAATCAGGAGTGTGCTCTCAATATCAACGATTGAAAAGAAGGGATTTGATGTAGAATTCTAGGATGGAAAGGTGATATTCAATCCCAAAGGACCTATCTCATACATAGCAGTTGTTTTTGGAGTTAGAGAGAGAAACTTTTATAGGCTAAAAGGATAGCCTATGAGAGCTACGGAAAGAAGCATAGTGAGAAAGAACAAGGAGAAGGTAGCTCCAAAGGTTGAGAATCTCATAGGGAGTCATCCTTAACGTTCAAGTGGGAAGGAGAATTCTTCCAAGTTTTTCAATAAGGACTCATGGTATGATATCACCATGCAGGATGATCAAAAGAAGGATGCTTCTAGGAGCATTTTTAAAGACAACAATTCTTCAAAGAAGGGTCTGAGAAAGATGGAAAGGATATATTCTATTTCAAAGGGAGCGACCAATCAGGTGGATTGGAGATTATCCATGGTAGAAAACACAGATCCACATCCTGGTGGTAGAATTACCTTCCTCGTTAAGAGGAAGTGTTGATGCATGGTATCACCAGACAGGTACTTCCACATTGGCTTGTGTCTAGCATGTGGAAATTGCCCAAATCCTTCTATCATTGACTTTAATTTAATTAAAGGAATTATTAAAGTAAAGTGATTTTATTAGTGAATTGAGTTTTATTTAAGGAAATGCTTAAATTAACATTAGTGAATTAAATAACAACTGTTGATCTCAAGTAAGGTGAGAAGTAATCTCAACCGTCATTCGATTTGGAGATTAGGGTTAGGTCATAACTCAATATTATAAAAGCAAGGCTAGGGTAAAGGAGAAGACACTTTTACAGAGAGATAACAAAGAAGGAAATTTTTTAATGTGGAGTCATTCAAGAGTGTAGAATCAAAGAAGGACTTTTGCTTACACTGTATGAGTGAGGAGATGTCATAGATTGGGTGAAGAGTATTTCATCCAATTGTTGATGCAGAGAGAGTTGGATCAAGAAGGAATATGATTCAAAGAGATATTGGATAGGTCGATAAGGAATTCAATTTATATATGTAGGCCAAAGGAAGAGAGAGAAATCGCACATTAGAAGGACGAGTCACCGAGGACATTGCATGTTTTTTGCTATGGGTCGTGTAGATAGCACGACTATCAACATTAAAGTCATGCCGATCGAATAGAGCAGTGCGAGTATTAGGGTTATAGCTGCATTGTTGTTGTACATAATTGTACAACAAGTTTGGAAGTAGATCAACCAGTCAGGTGCAGATGTAATTTTCCTCTTTTCTATTTGGGTCATTTTCCGAGTAAGGGAGACCTTGTAAGATTTGAAGATAATTGAATGTTAATCTTAGTTGATGGGGAAAATATATTTGTGTCTTGTGCATGATATTTTTGGTTTCCTTATTTATTCTTCCTATGTAATGTTTAGTTGATAACTAAGTTGTGTTGTTATTCAATAAGTGATTTATTTGGAATTAATTGTTGTTTGTTAGGTTGAGGGAAATTTTATCAATGTAACCATGCCTATCAGATCAGTATTGATTCCCACATCTGGATTCATGTTCAGAGGTGGGGGGAAAGCCTCGGTTCTAACGTTGGAGGTGGATTTCCATCTTCTTCTGGCATCCCTATAGGTAGCTCGGTGATGCTAAAAATTGGATTTCCTTTTGGTTGGAATGTCTGTAGTGGGTCTAGGGGTACTAGTAGTCATACTAGGGGAAACAATGCTTCCAAGGGATTTAACATCCCTTTGGTTATCCATCCTTTTGGTAGCAGAAATAATCCTAGACGTAGTAATGCTTTCAAGCATACCTATGTCCCTAGGGGTAATCCTCTTGGGAGCATGTATGGTCCTGGAAGCAACAATGTTTCTGGGATTTCTTTTGTCCTTGGGGTCAATCAACCCTGTGGAAAGAGTATTTTTGAGAATTAGTACACCACCATAAACAATAATATTGGGGAACCTTAAGGTCCATCTGGTGCATAAAAATATTCATATTTTTAACAGAATCCATTTTCCAACACACAATTTCCTTTATTTGTGACATTAGACTTGCTAGACTTTCCATGTTTGACAGATGACCCCATCTTTCATAACTTGTTATGGCCATATATTCCTGTTAAATTTCCATATGACATACCTAAGTTCAATGAAAAACCGGGAGAATACCCTTTGACGCACATCATGACTTATCATCTATGGTGCTCATATAACTCATTGATGGATGATAGAATTAACTGTGTCTTTTCCAAAAAACCTTGACTAGAAGTGTCATGAAATGGTATGTTGAGATTAAGGGTGCTTCATATAACAAATCAAATACATTGGTCGTAAAATTCTTAACGCATTTTCATTTTTCAGTTAGGTACGAGACCGAGATAAATATTTTGACATCTTTATGTTAGAATATCTCCACCCACATTTATAATCACATTGAGGAGTGGAGAAAACAACGTAAGCTTATAAGGGCCAAGATTCCCAACCAAATACTTGCAAATTGGTTCACCAAGTATTTTTATACCTCCCATAGCCGAGGATGTTTCTATTTCAGGGATGGTGATCATAGAGTAGGCCATATTACATGCCCAACATTTAGATTTGATATACTCTCAATATATAACTTTATGTGATATCATTCAGCATGCTCCGAGGTTCTCGAAAAATTCTCATAAGACAAAACCAAGACCCCATGTTGATGGTGTGATCGGTTTCATTTCTAGTGTGTCTACGGGCCAGTTGAAAATCACATCAAACCCACCAAATTTTGTGCCCACCACTGAAACTACTATGTTCCCCCTTCAAACCTCATAGGTGAATTTGGTGCAGTCCATGCCACTGAAGAATCCTCGACAACCTAGAGGGAAGAAAAAGAATAAGAAGGAAAATTGCAATGATCAAGAGACTCAACAATCCCAAAACAATGTTGGTGGAGGCACGAAAGAGAAAAATAAGAAATATCCTTGCAATAGTGATGGGGAAAATCATCTTACTCATCAATGCTCGAAAATGGATGAGATTGATTGGTATTTTGTCTAGCATAAAGCTTCCAAACAACCTATTGTTTTTACCAATACACTTCCTCCCCAACAATAACAAATGGTTGCCTAAAATACTTCCCCTTTGTAAGGGGGAATAGAAGGTACCTCTCATCTAGGGGGGTCGTCCTCGAGTGATCAAGTGTTCATGTGTGACCAAATGGTGTATTTAGAAACTTGAGATCATAATTATTAAAATCCCAAGGTTGGTCCTTCAAATCAGGATCAATAACCCTCTTCCTAGCCTAGTGTCCCTCTCCAGATAGAGAATTCACCACTTGAGACAATGCTTTTCCCACCATAGGGTGCTCTTCGAAGAAAAACAAATAATACTAATGCATGGGTTCCTCACAACTACAACATTGTGGAGTATTTTTCCTAGGAACAATATGCCATGTCTTCTCTCGAAGTTATGCAAAGCTTCCCATCACAACATAAGTAATTTATATCACCCATAGGTGGGGTTGATTCCTCGGATTCCAATATGATTATGTTTTTCTTGGGCCAAAGTCGACATAGGATCTTCCACCAAATTTATTTTCATATTCAAGTGATGGTATGTGGGAAAAATATCTTCCAAAAAATTGTCAACAAAGGATCCTCTACTTGTATTATGTCCATGTCATGTTGGAAAGCTATCAACTCTCCAAAAATTGATTCATCTAACACTATGCTCAAGGAATATGATGGACATAGTTTTTGGCCTCACGGGATCCTTATCTCATTGCCCACAAATTTAGGTGGAAGACCATTTTAGTTGAATTCAAAGTGGTCAATGCCCCTTTAGAATGTAACCTTCTACTTAATAATACTTGGTTTTATGAGATGTTGGTTGTAGTCTTTTCGGTCTTTAGAGTGCTTCAATTTTTTCATTAGGTGTGAATTGTGACCATCAATCAACTTGCATATTTCATGCCTGGCCTTAGGACCAATGCAGTTTCCAATGTGCCTTTTGTCGGTGGTTCCAGGAGTGCTTATCAAAGTATCGACACATGGATTTTCAAAGACTCCTTCTTGATAGGTAAATTTACCCTTCCCCTTCCATATCATTCACAAAATGTGTCTCCTATTAACATGATCCCTCAAATTTCTTCATCCTTGGGTGGTACCAAGTCCCATGGAAGTAAAGTATTATAGAGGTCAAATGATACTCACGACAATTGAGATTGTTTATCAAGTGATCCGGTCTACATATGCTAACCTTGATGCTAATCTCCAAAAGGATGTGAAATTTTATCAATATTTGAGGTCTACATGGGCCATCATGCCTCCTCCGGATTTGTATGACTTCCTCGATATTGAGTTTCATTTGGATGAGGCCATCATGGAAGTTATGGCTTCAATTGACAGACCATGGGATGAAATTCACCATCACATGCCATTTCTTACTGATTTGGAATGGTTGTAGGATGAAATAAAAAACCTTTATTCTATTGATGATGTTAATGTTACCAATCTCCCATTATTTTAAAAAGGGAACTTGGAAAACATATTGAATACCATACCCATTGAAATTTTAGTGAATCCGGGTGTAGTGGAGCACATCCTAATAGGTGCATATTATTCCCCTTGAGAGATTGAACTTTATATTTCCCGATTCAAAGAATTATTCAACATGTTTTCTTAGTCATATGAATAAATGTTTGGTATTGACCCCCAGATTGTTGAACATGAGATAAAAACATATGACAAAGCCAAGCCTGTTCAACAAATGATCTAGCCGGTAAACCTACAGAAAGTTGTTTCCATCAAAGCAAAGGTTCAAAATATTCTTCACATTGACTTTATCTATATGATTCCCCTAACATAATAGATATCCCATCTCATTCCGGACTCTAAGAAACATGGTACGATTAGGATCTACATTGATTATAGGGATTTAAATAAAGCTTTTCCTGAGGATAATTATCCTACCCCATTCATTGATCAGATTATCAATGAGTGTGTCAGAAGTTAAATTTTCTCATTCATGAATGGTTTATCTGGCTATAATTAGAGTTAGATCAGACCAGACGATCAACAAAAGACTACCTTCATTTGTCCTTGGGGTACATTCACTTATCGGAAGTTTCCATTTGGCCTTAAAAATGACGGGGCCACTTTCTAGGGAGCCATGTCATATGTGTTTCATGACATCAAACACATTGTAGAGTCATACTTAGATGATTTGGTTGCTCGGTCTAAGAAACATGAGGATAGTCTTAGTCACCTATGGGGCATATTTATCCAATTTTGTTACTATAATGTATGTTTGAAACCACATAATTTCACCTTTTGCATGGTTTACGACCAACTATTAGGCTTCATTGTGTCCAAGCATGATATCATGTTTGATCCTTTAAAGGTTGAGGTGATTCTTCATTTTCTTTCTCCTCTTACCATCAACCAACTTCAAAGTTTGCAAGGAAAGGAAAATATTTTGTGTAGGTTCATTGCTAATTATATAGAGATAACAAAAGGATGTATGCACTTGTTGAAGAAAAGTGTGCCTTTTGTATGGGATGAGAAAGGAAAACAATAATTTGATGCCTTGAAAATGACCCTTATGTCGAACCCATTTTTAAGCCCTCTTGATTACAGTCAAGAATATTTTATCTATCTTGCAGCCTATGAATCCACCATTGGTATGGTGCTTGTCCAAGAGGATAGTGCATAAAAAGAACATGTGATATATTATCTTAGAAAAGTTTTTTTTGGTCCAAATCTTCGATACTCACATGTTGAAAAGTTGGCCTTGGAAGTTGTTCATGATGTCCAACATTTATGGAATTACATACTCTTGCATAATACCATTGTCATATCATACTATAACCTAATGCAATATATCTTGAGCCATCAGATCAGTGGGGGAAAATAATCTAATTGGATCATAATTTTGCAAGAGTTTGACCTAGAGTTTGTAACTTCCAAATCCAAGAAGTGTTTGTTCTTCGTTGAGTTGAAGTCCAAACTATTAGAATATGAAATATTGTGCTTGTTTTACCATTGAAAATACCCTTGTCACCCAACCATAGGCTGAAGCCACCCTCCGAGCACCTTGACCTTGACAGAGAAGAATACTAGTAGCAATCAATAGCCAAGCAAGGCTAATGCACCAAGCAAGAATAGAAACTAAGCTGATCAGATAGTCCCACCTAGAAACTGGCACAACACCTTCCCCAGAAACTTGCACACAAAACTGCCAACTGCAGTGCGCATAAACTGCTCTCTGCAATTTTGAGAAGTGTGAATAATGAGAACTGGCGCCCTGTATTTATAGTGCTCTGGAAAACTTACTGGGGTCAACTTCTCCTTCTGGGTACTAATTAATTCACATTAATTATATTTCTGCAGCCGACATCTCGTCTAGGCTTTCCTTTACTTCTTTGCTTCCTTCCAGAATATTATAATCTTTTCATAGGTCACAATAGAGGTTCATACCTACCGAAGCTACCATAATATCAACACTCCCTCCTAGCTAGGGAGGTATGGTATTGAGCACAAACAGACCATTCAACTGGTAGTATCACAAGCACCATCATTATTATCCAACTGGATAGTCTCCTATGACAAATGGTACAATATCAATTGATAGAACACACCTGTGTTTATCCATGGTAGTACGTAACTACTCAAACCATGACACATAGTCACAAACAGTGGAACAAATCCACCACAGTAGTATATCTCTACTGTCTGGAGACAAGCAGTCTCCATAAAAATCATCTGATGCCAACCTGCATAGAAAAATATTGTTAAAATAAATTGAATCATCTGGTCCAATCTTTCACTCACGTCTATAAGATATGAAATAATATCTTCCCTCAGAGTAGAACATCAAGATATCTGGACTATTATTCTCAAACAAGGAAGCATAACTGTCCTATCTTCTGAACTTGGACCATTGCCCACCCTGGGCCATTCTTCCTACACTAATCAAAGTGCACCCTGGAGAGAATGTATAAACCCTAAGGAATTCATGTCCCTGATTGTTGAGCCTGAACCATTCCCCACCCTGGGCCATTCCTCCTACACTAATCAAAGTGCACCATGGAGAGAATGTATAAACCCTAAGGAATGACTGTCTGAACCATTTCCTCTATTAACCACAAGAGGAAAAGACTGTCTTGCATCAACCTCCAAAACAGACCATTCCTCACGTTAACCACAATGAGAAATCGTTGTCCGGCGAGGTGGGCCAGTCTTCTTGAGTAACCCTCAAGAAGAGAGACCACTCCCCTTGTTAACCACAATGGGAAGTCATTGTCTATGATACATCAACAATCTGGACCATTTCCCATGTTAACCACAATGGGAAATTGTTGTTCGTCAGAAATCTCAATCCACTTTCCAAACATGAAAGAATCTGTCCAATCTGGACTATTTTTCAATCACAAAGATAAATGTTTCAATATATTTTAATGCTCCCTCCTAACCTGGAGAGTCTTCCCTTTCAGCTAAGGGAGTTATTTCCACGATCCTCATCTTCTCTCGGAAATATGAAAACTTTATTCTGGATAGAAGTTTTGTCAGAATGTTTGTTGTCTGCTTGTCAGTGGGGATATACTCGAGTTTTAACTCTCCTTCTTGGAATTTACCTTGAATAAAGTAGTATTTGATCTCAATGTGTTTCAACCTTTCATGAAACACGGGTTGTTCTGATAATCTTATACAAATCTGATTATCACAATATATTATGGTCGATTCTAGAATCTGATCAAATAAATCGGAGATTAACTTCCTTAACCATATTGCTTCAGTGCATGCTTCACATGTTTCCATATACTCTACTTCTGCTGTGTTGAGTGCGACAGACTTATGTTTCCTGCTGCCCAAAGATATCATAGCGGAGCCCAAGCTGAAACACATACCTAAAGTGCTCTTTCTGTATTATGCACTTCCTGCCCAATCTGAGTCTGTGAATCCATGAAGATGTATATTGTTGGATGCAGTATATCTCAAACCATATTTCATTGTTCCACAAATATATCTTAATACATGCTTTGCAGCTATCCAATGCTCATGTGTTTGTTCCACCTGGAACTGGCTTAGTGTATTTACGGCAAAGCAAATGTTTGGTCGAGTATTTACCAAATACATCAATGACCCAATTAGTTGTCGATATAGAGATGGATCTACTGGATCAGAATCTAGAACTTTCACTTTTCTTATATCCACATTCATAGGAGTGTCCATGGACTTACAATCCATCATTCCAAATTTCTGAAGAATCTTTATTGCGTACTTTCCCTATCCAAGGAATACTTCACAACTCTTCTGCTATACTTCTAGTCCAAAGTAATAGTTCATGAGACCTAGATCTTTCATATCAAATTCAGAAGCTAATTCCTTCTTGCACTGGATAATGAGAGATTCTTCACCTGTTATGAATAAATCGTCAACATATAATAATAGAATCATAGGTGCATTGTCCACGACTTTGTAATAAAGGTTTGGATCTGCATGACTCTTGGAGAAGCTAAGTCTTGTTATATAGTTGTCCATCCTGGCATACCAAGCCCTTGGAGCTTGCTTGAGTCCATATAGAGATTTCTTCAATATGAAAATGTGAGTGTCTCTAGAATGTACCTCAAACCCTTGAGGTTGTTCAATATATACTTCTTCTTCAATAGCTCCATTGAGGAAAGTTGTCTTTACATCCATCTGATGTAAGTTCCATTCCATGGAAGTGGCAAGAGATATGATAGCTCTGATGGAAGTATATCTAGCCACCAAAGCAAACATTTCATCATAATCTTCTCCCTCCTTCTGGGAGAACCCTATAGCTACGAATCTTGCCTTGTATTTATCCACACTTTCGTCTACTGCATGTTTGATCTTGTACACCCATTTTGAAGTTACCACCGATTTTTCTTTAGGTCTTGGTACGATTTCCCATACGTCATTTTTCATAATGGATTGATGCTCTTCCATCATAGCTTCTTTCCATTGTTCCTTTTGAACTTCTTCTTCAAATGTGGTAGGTTCTTCATCTAGAAGCTTTGTCATGTATGCTACATAACTTGAGAATATTTTAGGTCTTTTACTCTTTCTAAATGTTCCTTCTAGAACCTTGAGTCTTTCTGCGTCTTGTAAGGTAGCTTCAAGCCAAGCTGGTCTTTTCTTAGTCTTAGGTACGATATCTGAATCAATGTTTTCACATGGCTCCATAGGATGATCAGGTAGTTCCTTTTCTTCATTTACCTTTTATGTGCTTTCTTCATTAAGTTCTTCAATCTCTTCTTCTTCTATATTTTCTTCGATGGATTTCTTGAAGGCCATCCTTTCATTGAACGTTATGTCTCTACTGAACTCAATCTTGTGTTGTTATGGAATATATATTCTGTAAGACTTGGATGAATCACTATATCCCACGAATATCCCTTTCTTTCCTGAAGGTTCTAGTTTATTCCTCTTGTCCTTGGGAATGTGGGAGTGAACATGACATCCAAATATTCTTAGATTTTCCACATTAGGTTTCTTACCTGAGAAAGCTTCTTCTAGTGTCATGTTCTTTAATATATGATGAGGACTTCCATTATGCACATATATTGTTGTCATTGCTACTTCTCCCCATAAGAGCATGGACAGACCTTGATAATTCAGTAAGGCTTTTACGGTTTCTTCAATAGATCTGTTCTTTCTTTCTGCTACACCATTTTGTTGAGGATTATGAGGAACAATCATCTCCCTCCTAATCCCTACCAATTTGCAGAATGCAATGAATTCCTTCGAGGTGTATTCTCCTCCATTATCTGTTTTTAATGTCTTGATCTTCTTGTTCGTGAGGTTTTCTATCTCTGCTTTGAATTCTTGAAACTTGTTGAATACTTCGTCTTTTGTCTTCAGTAGGTATAGCCAATTCTTTGTTGAATAGTCATCTATGAAGATTACGTAGTAATAAGATCCTCCTAGAGATTTTACTGGCATCGGACTACAAACATCTGAGTGTATTAGATCTAGAATCTCCTTAGATCTGTTATTGCTACTTGGGAATGGTTTCTTGATATTCTTCCCAAGGGCATATCCTTTGCAAATTCCTTCATGTGTAGACTGCAACTCTGGTATTCCTTCAACGATTCTTTTGAGAAAGGGTAATGCTTGATAATTAATATGAGCATACCTTATGTGCCAAAGTTCATTAGGGTTGACTTCATCATGTACAAGAGCTTCTTTATTTTGTTCTAGTAGTCTATACAAATTTCCTTCATGAATTTCGATAACCCTAGCATTCTCTATGCTGGAGTCTTTATGCCATGATAACACTTTTCCATCCACGAAAGCTATTATGTTTCCCTTGTCTTCTAGGCAAGATATTGATACAAGATTCTTTTCTAAA
>JASDQU011455060.1:53344-77311 GCA_032191745.1 Picea mariana
TATTGTGTCACTATTGTAAATCCTTCAATCCTATCCCAAGTTGTTCTTAAGGGGGGATGTTAGGATATTTAGACACTTAGGAGTTAGTTAATATCTACTTGGTCTATTGTGTCATTAGGTAAAAGTGTGTTTTCTAGTGTGTTTCTTTAGTATGCATTAGTATGAATTTGTAGTTAGGAAATCCGACGGTCACGATATTTTCCCGACATAGAGTGATCCTACGGTTCATACTCTCCTCAATCTTAATGACCATTGATCTGTGGCTTAACACCCAATTGGTCCATGATCTCTATTTAAAGAGCATGGAGGGTCATTTGTCGATGATTGATTGTGAGAAACTCTCTTGTAAAATATCTCTGTAATCTTTTTATTTGCATTAATAAACTGCTCCAAGTGGTCGTGTTGGCTAAGGCCGTGGATCTTTCCCCGTAGCAGTTTTACCATGTGAAAACATTGGTTTGTTGATCTTTGATCTGGTTATGTGAGTGGTTACTAAAGGTGTTCGTCCTATATTGAAATACCTGTGTTGTCGAACAATGGATGCTTAGTGCTTTTTCTATGTTGAATATGTTAGATATAACTTCTGATGCTAAGTGTGATGTATGTTTTTTCATTGTTATTGCATCGATATGTGCTTAGGGTTTGATCTACGATGTGAATAAAGATAACGATTTAATGTGTGTTGTTCCTATGTACTCTGTGAAGTGTTATAATCACAGATATGTGTCCCATATTGGTTACAGACACTTGAGTCCTGTAACCCCCCCTTCCTCTACCTCAGGTGAGACTGCATCTTCTTCGCAGGTGTTTCCAAAAGGGCCGATAGTTAGGGTTTTGTTGGTGCATTGTTGAAGCATTGAACACTAGGTCTGCCCCTGTGCCAACAAATGGTTCCGTTGATGGGAACTAAAGTAAAGAAAAGAGAAGCTTTGTGTGTAGATCTACTGCTATAGTACACAATATTCTAGTTGACTTGCGAATCTATGTGCTAAGAAAGAAACCCGATCTAAAGAAAAGAGGTACGATCTTGAAAGAGGTAAATATTTTTTCTTAGATAAAGTAAGATAAGTAGAATTTTTTGTTTCAAAAGCATGAATCTAGGTATGTTTGATAGATTTTTTCCTAGTCTGAAAGCTATGATACACTTAGAAGAAAGAGTTGATTTGAATAAATTTTATAGAAATAGAGAAAGATATGTTATTCCTATGCATTGAAATAAGTTTTGGACTAATAAGTGGATGCAAGAACCTAGAAAGAATTTTTGCAGATTACAGGTCCAGTACTATGATCCCAATGCGCAGTACCAGAAAAGTTGGGGAACGTATAAGAGAAAAAGAGGATTGACACTATGTTATAACTGTAGAATACCAGGACATCTTTCTAAGGAATTCCCTGGTGCAGACCCTATTTGTCTTTGTTGTAAAATTGTTGGTCATAAAGTTGAAGATTGTCCAAGAATGATTGCTAAAGAAGAACAAATGAACATGAGTCGAGAGAATAAGAGCATGTTAGAAAATATTCAAAATAAAGAATAAGACAAAGCTCAGACTATATTAGTACAGTTAAAAGAAGTAATGGATGATCACAAAGATGTTAGTTTACCAGAAATCATGAAGGAAAAACAACGCATAGATACAAGAATAGGAGACTTCGACATAGATTGTGTCTTGGATGAAGAGACACCAATGAATATTATGAAAAAAATCACCTGGGAAATTTTGGGAAAGCCTACTGTGGCACCTTCATTGGGAAGGATAGGCTTGTTTAAAGGAAAGATGATAACCCTATGTGGAAGAGTTACTAAGGTACCTGTTATCATCCATGGAACATCGACAAAAGAAGAGTTTGAAGTTATTAGGTTTGTTGATAAAAATGCCCCTTTTCCACTTTTGTTAGGAACGACTTGGATTGAGAGGGATCATATCAGAAGAAAAGTAGAGGAAGAAGCTACAAAAAAAAAGAGCAAGAACTTAGGGATTTCATAGCTAGAAAGATAGATCAATTGATAGAAGAACGAGAAGTTGAGTCGAAGCAACAGAAGGCAAGAGAATTAGCTATTGATATTGAAAGAACACAAGAATGTTTGCAGGACCTATCTATGCAAGAAAGAAGAATACCCACCCTGGAGTTAATAAGAAAAGAGGTATTACTTTTGAACCCTTTAAGAGCTCATCAATAGCGTGAAGCTACTATGTGAAGAGAAGATAAGAATAAGAATGGAAAGAGGAACCCAGAGACTCAGATCATAGGAAAGAAATCAAGGAATCTCAGTAAGAAGAAAGCCAATTTAGAAAAGTTATAGGAATTGTAGAGAAGACTTCGTAGAAGGCAGACTTGCAGGCTCTGAACCTCGCCAGAACAAAAGAACCACGTAGAATGGGACTTCACCACGACGAAGCTATTTGATCATTGGAGGCACTCCGACCGTTAGAACGATGCTTCGAAAGGCTAGGAAATACATTTATGGGAGAATAGACCATGTTTGGGACGTTGATACCGTGCCATAATGGACAGATTCACATTGATTGAGGCATTCTTGTCTGTTGGAGGAATCCGTTATGACGCTCACTTATTTAACCCATCAGATGCTGCGTCGGGACCACTTTTTGCTACCCTTGATTATATCAAACAAGAAATGAAGAGATTGTGTGTTTCAAGTTGTGCTATCAGGCCTCACCATCTATTGTTTACCCTGCTATACATTTACCTACCCCGACTTTATTGTTCACAGTGAGAATGTCAGTCGAGAAAATCGAGCTAGAGAAATCCATTGAACAAGTGTTGAAGAATTTTATGGATGATAAAGCTGTGTCTGAATGAATACAGGTGTAATCAACCAGAGGAATACATGATTCCCCCTTGACTGGACGATGTTCGGGCCGTACTAACCCCACTACTGAGAAGCGAAGTAATCATCGCGACGATCTGGCTAACGCGAAGCAAATATCATCGATCTTACCTGATTACATCCCACCTTTGGCTGGCACGATTAACTGTGACAACATTCCATGAGACTTCGAGTATACATTGATCACCGCATACATCCCGAAGGGGATACACATAGAAGGAAGCCAATTGGGATAGATCCCAGCATTGAAGAACAACAATTTCAACCTTGGTGACAGAAAGAACTACGTGATTCTCATGACTCAGATATTTGATGAAGACGACTAGGAAGAAGCCTCACATCATCTCCCAGCCTTGGATAAAGGAGCTTGCGTAATCCATGATACTCAACGTGATGAAGATCCCTCAGTTTAGATGACATCAAGAGGTTAACGCTTGCGTTAAACTCCTCTTGTCATGATATTATGGAGGATATGCATGGCTCGATAGGTGAATTACTATGGATCCGACGTTGATCCACCTTATCACAGGACTGAGCATGCATGGACGCTACCCTCAAAAATTCTACTCTGGGAAGACCTTGGATCGCTCTCTAGCACAACGTGTTAAGGAGGCATACGAAAAAGTTGAGAAGGGAAAGTGAGGCTACAAGGTAGCCTCCATATAGGATGGCGTACTATGCCTAGCTTGTCAACTCATAGCTGGAAAGATCGTCGAAAATAACCGATGCACGCAGGTCACTGGGTTTGTGGTGGACCTCACAGGAAAATGCATGGAGGGGATGCAAATGAATTGGGTGAGCCACCTCATCAACAAGCTCGAGAAATAATGTTGTGAAGCACAAGACCAAGGATATGAGTTCCATTTCAGCTGGTTTCTTGTGCTAATCACATTTGTTGCTTGGAAAATGCCGAAAGGAGATGCCTTCCCAGAGATTGAACCTTTGGAGCCATTGGTCATGAATTTATCCACTCTATGGTACACGAATGACATGTAAAAAAAATGGCAGTTGAATGCAGTATTTCATGCCTACTATCAACAACTGAAGGTTTCTATTGAGTCTTTTCCATGCATGATTCCATGAACATTTCACCAATACAGACCCTTAACTAAGTTCCACGCAGATTGACATTTCATTTATATCACTGCGCATAGGGATGAGAGCAAGGAKAAATTACAGTCCTACTATAAGATGACCGACGAAGATAGGGAGGATATCACCAAGGAATGGTCGACAGAGTTCCTTGTAATGGTTGATGATGTAGAACTCTCTGACCCTGACATTATAGGAAGCTTCTTGGTCACCCAGGTCGAGCATGTCGGACAAACCAATGTGAAGAAGAAGAAGAAAAAGTAGGAATCCCAAAACATAGAAACTGATGAGGAGGAAAATGCCTCAGAGGAAAATGGATCTAGTTCACCCACAGGAGGAGGAGGAGACGTAATAAATAAAGAAGGAGGAGGGGAAGAAGGTGAAAAGCAAGGAGAAGGTGAAGCTACATCACCAAAGGACCCCCCTACCAAGGCAGAAACATTGAAGAACAAGAAGGGTTCTCCGCAAAAACCCTTAGTAAGAAAGAATACTCATGCCAGTAAACCCTAGATGGAGGCCACCCTCACAAAATATGATATAAGCCTAGTCTGTGGAGCGATGGAGGATGCTTCTGAGGACATCCTGTAAAGATATGGAGCAAAGCAGGACGAACTATATGGCAGGATAGAAAGGGAGCTAATAAAAGTACAGAAAGCTATCCATTCAGTCTGTACAGTCTCTATTGTGCCTTCCTCATCAAAGACTGTAGAGTTGGGGGATGAACCAACCCAAATTTGAAGATTGGAAGATGCAATGGAGGCTCAGCTTCAGAGAGTCCAACAAGAGAAGGAACAGGCTATAGAATCCTTGAAGAAATAAAGAGAGGAGATCTTGGAGAAACTACAAGTTGCGCGATACTGTGCAACCGATTATGAGAATGAGAGATATGAGCTCCAAACGATGTTCGAAGAAGAAAAAGAAAAAATACAGAGGGAGAAGGACCAACTGCTCATAGAGCAGACTACATTCAGAGAAGTGGTGGGCAAAGCACTTCACTCTGTGACAGGTGTGGCACATGAGGAACATGAGGAAGTTGACAGTTAAATGATGAAGCTCACTAAGGCCATCCAACAGCTTCAATCAAGGGTATTTGCATTGGAGCTTCAAGCAGTACCGAGCACTTCACAAGAAGTACGCGACCAGAGGGAGGAAGCCTCTAAGAGTGTAGTGGAAAGGATTAGAGTCCTCGCCTCATAATGAAAGAAACTAAGTGATAGAAGTGCACAGACCTACAAACACCTCACCAAAGATCCAGAGCTTAGGATGTTAGAAGTGTAGCTATAGGAGGCGCAATAGCAGGAATTGACAGTTCAAGTGTAGATGAAGTCACTCATTGCAATTGAGAGAATGAAGAGATCACAAGAACAGCGTGCGACCCAGCAACAGATTACTGCCATCCAGGGCAGAGTCATGGAGGTCATACAGAGGCTACAACTGATGTAGGAGGAAGCATGTGCGGTGTTTGAAGAGATCGAAGGACAAGGTTCACAACTTGACCAAGTGGTTTCAACAGTGGAACAACGCCTGGAAGGGCCTATTACAGAGAAACTGATCTAGTAGTTTGTTGAGCAGGAGGCTTAGGCGAAGAGACAAGTCGAGGTAGATCGAGCTAAGATCGAGGCCTTTGAAGTAGCATTTCCCATATCTAAGTGAATCAGGATGAGTCGCATGTGAGTTTTGGGGGCCTGTTGGACCTCGACCAAGTTTTGAGGAAACATTGGTCAGGATTGACAACATTTTGGACTTTGACATATTGGTCAAAGATGGAGTGCCTAGGCAGAGATGAGATCGTAGGATATCACTTGTTTTGTGGACCCAACAAGGGATTCATTAGTTTTTATGTAATGGGTTATGGGATGTCGGCCCATGGGGTTACCCATGATTAGGAATTTTTGTAAGGAATGGAAAAGTATAAATATGTAAGATTGTAAGGTAGAAGAAGCTAAGTATGTAGTATGTAGCTAAGTGCAAAAAAAAGTAGTTTCTAGCTAAGTGTAAGAGGAAATTAGTTCTGAGTTTCACTGTGCAACAAACTGTGTATGTAAGGATCTATGATTATTAGAGGAGTTGGCTATGTGCCTTGACATGATTTTGGGAAGGTGGATCTAGTGCATAGTGTGCAAATCACCTGTCTGGTGCGAAGCTTGGCTCTGTGGCTTAATGCACAGGAGCAGATGAATGTAAAGGATTGAAGCCTAATAAAGAAGAAGAAGAAGTTGGTGGACATAGCCCCACACTAGGTTGAATGACGTATATCATGTGTTGATGGTTTTCTTTGTGTTATTATGTTTATGTTGTATATATGCTTAGTGCATTGATTATTATCAATGATAGATAGATCTATGAATGCTTAGTGCTTTGTCTATGTTGAATATGTTAGATATAATTTCTAATGATAAGTGTGATGTATGTTTTGTCATCGTTACTGTGTCGATCTATACTTAGGGTTTGATATACGATGTGAATAAAGCTAATGAATTAATGTGTGGTGTTCCTAAGTACACTGCGAAGTGTTATAATCATATATTTGTGTCCCAGCTTGGTTACATACACTTGAGTCCTATAACCCCCCCATCTCTACCTCAGGTGAGACTGCATCTACTTTTCATGTGTTGCCAAAGGGGCTGGTAGTTAGGGTTTTGTTGGTGCGTTTTTGAAGCATTGAATCCTGGGTCTGCCCCTATTCCAACATTACTGATTCACCCCCCCTCTGAATAATCCAACAATTGTAGAGTCTAAAGTTGAATCAGAGGTAGAGTCTATAGACAAAAATGGAGCCAAGCCCTATGAAGGACACAATAAAGAATCCACGTAAATCAATAACTCAAAGGAACACCATGTGGCATATTTGAAGATAGAATAACCAATTGCTAAATTTTGTGTATATCGCCATCCACACCACCTAGAGAAACAACAATCACCAAGGTAGGGGAGAAGGAATAAACACACTTATTATGGACTACCATGGTACCATAAAGGAAATCAATCAAGAGGTGTATGAAGGAATACCAACACAATAAGATGATATCAGGATAGAGAAACAATCCCATGGCACCAAAGGTGTGATAAGGACCAAGATCAAAGTGAAAAGGCAATAGTTGGACATCATGTTCATATTTCATTAGGATGGATGAATGCTTGTACTTGGTACCAATTGGCTACATTTCTTAGCCAATCATATTGTATGGTTTCTTCCCATTTTTTGAGGACAAAACTTGTAATGTACCCAACCCCTATATGGGTCACATCACTTGCTAAGATGACCCAAGCAAATATTTATGATACCAATTATAATTGTATAAATAAAACACAACATGGGATTCAATCTCATACAACTATCTATGCTAATAAAAAATGTAAATGAAACTACTTTCACTATGCAAAACAACAACTAAACAACAAAAAACAACATCAACCACATAAATAGATATTATAATGCACCATTCTACTCATAACAAGTAGCATTTAACCAATATAACTCAGAGTAAATTGCACAACAACTATATCATCATTTGACATAAATGAACACAAAAAATAAGAACTCTTATCTTAATAAAGTATGCAACCCGTTGCAGTGGAAGGATGTTCCTCCCAACTGTAGACATGATGTTCCAGTTCTCAACAAGAAATCACCCCAGATCTGGGGCTATGAATCCACAAGAAGTGGTGGTCCCTAAGGCTGGCTAATTTTCCCCTCTTAATAGTCAAAATCACATCTGATTCCAGTCCTTTTACTAGGATATTTCCCTTGTGACCTTGGGTCTTGTCACAATAGAGAAATACTGGATATAGAATATTAAATCTACCCTCACAATCAAATATACAAACCAAAAATAACTATTTTTTCACAGAGAGAGATAGGGAAAGGATAGAAGAGAAGGTACTCACCTTAAACCCTTCGACTGATGTCAATCCCTTCTCTTGAAATGTTCCTAGTCTCTGCCGGTACAAGCCTGCAATACAAGACCTAGATTACACTGCAATGGGGTAGTTATAGGTCCTAGTAACATATATAAAAAGTACACTTCAAAGCATATATGAAAAATCRTGAACATATAAGGTTTCCATGAAAYAAGTGAACACAATATTGGAAGGTAAATATACTCTTCTATTAATCAATGAAATAAGAGAGTTAGTTACAACCTGACACTACTTCTGGCACTGTTTCAGAACCAATCACCTGGGTTCCTCCTTAATTCATTTAAGAATAAACTCAATGAAACTCTTCCTCAAATATTMTAATAAGGATAGGAACACACCTGATAAGTATATGCAAGAGGAAGTGACTCTAGAAAAGGAGTTTCTAGGTTTGGGGAAAACTTCTCAGAGAATGAAGGGGAAGGGAAGCTTGCTCATTTTTCTCAGCATAACCTTGCACCATCCAAATTTTCCTTATCAATGCCCTCAAAGGTTCTTTATATTCTCCCAAAGGGGTTGGATAGGTTGAAATATATTTTGTACAGGCTGAAGGATGTTGGGAAATGAGCCAAACTGAAAAACCCACCTGAAATCTCAGAATTATTTTATTTTTCATTATTTTTTAGGGAATTTGCGGGTTTCACACTATAAAGGATCATATATATGGGTTTTCTCAAAGGAAACCCACAGATATGCTCAGAATTCATGTTTTTAATATGTCTTGGATGAAGCAAGGTGGGATTTTGATTTTTCAAGCCAAAGGGAAGGGCAAGCCATAGCACAAGTGAATAGCTATGGAATTTAATGTTATAAAAGATGCCCCCTAATGTGTAAGGTTAGAAGGGAAACATGATGGCTGAAATACATTAAAAATCTGAGAGACAAGGATGCATTGAAGTAAACTCCTGAAGGTCCCTAAGAAACTCACCCAAAAACAACAACCATCATTCAAGATCAAGTGAGAGTATTTCCTTCCCAAGTCAGGAATACCCATGCTCAGGAGTGATGTAAGCATGGATTCCAAATAATGTACACTATGGATCCATGGTACATACTAAAGTATGACTAATGTCCATGGCCACAAGAAATACACATTGGATCCATGGGATATATAAAATTAGAAAACATGGCCACGAGGAATACATAGTGGATCGATGTGAAAGTAGATCATAGCCATGAAGAGATACACAATGGTGCTATGTCTCAAAATCAAGAACAAAGGATATCTAGGACCAATAGAGTGAAAAATATGATCCTCTRCAAGTACAAATTTCTGTGGGTTGGTATAATGTATGTCGGGTAGGAGCACAAAAGTTGTGATGCTCGTACTTCACCAGAAGTCTTCAAAACAATCTGTCATGGTACGAGTCTACACTATGTGAATAGATGTACTGGGGTTGAACACAATGAGACAAAATTTGATTACCGATMATTTATGTATACCGTTAAAAAATTCGAGACAACCCACCGATGATGATAATGGGTTTCAAGGTACCATGGTACAATTTAACAAGTGTGAATAAATGAGTTGAGGTCAAACACCTGGTAGAATCTATCAAGAAGGAGATATTGATTTTTTCCCACTGTCAATAGTGAGGGAACTTGCCACTGTTGAATGCTAGACCCAAGGTACCAAATATGACTCTATATCCCTATCTTAGAGCAATATGTTCTCATCAGGGAATGAGTCGATGTTCTCTCTCTCCTCATTCTCAACTGGAAACTCTGACATTATTTTGGCAAAGGCCAAATATTTTTTGAATTTGGCTAAAGAAAAATTCAAGGAAAAAAATTGAAGCACAACAATCCATTTGTTGTACTTCCCTTTGACAATTCACAGAGTCATAACATATTGAAATGGATTAACAATGGTGACAACGGTTCTCTTACACAAAAAAATATAATGATGAAGATGTTGGACAACATGAAATCATGACAAGGCCATTTTCTCCACATGAGAATACTTAATCTCTCGACCTAACAAAGTGCAACTTAAGTAGTAGATGATGTGATATTGGATCCCATCATCGTCTTGCAGCAGAACCATGCCAATCGAGGATTCAGATGCCACCAAATATAACAAAAATTCTCGATTATAATCAAGGGGACTCAACAAAGGAGTCAAAACCATAGCTTTGTTTAATACGTCGAAATAATATTGTACTACTTCAGCCCAAAAAGTTTGGACCCCCTTCTTCAAAAGGTGAATGAAGCCTTTTATGGCATTGGCATAGTTTGGTACAAACCATCGAAGGAAATTCACCTTTCCTTGTAAGCTTTGAAGTTGTCTGATTGTACTTGGGGGAAGCAACTGATTGATTGCCTCAAATTTTAAGGGGTCAACCATGATCCCTTTCGTCGAAACGATGAATCCCAAAAGATGTATAGAATTCACGCAAAAAATGCACTTATACAGATTCATTTGGACTCTCTAGTAATGACACCTTTCAGGAACAAGGTGGAGGTGTAACATATGTTCATCTCTCTTTCATGAATGAGCCATGAGATCATCCAAATAATCATCCACTATGTGCTTCAAATCATGGAAAGCAAACATCATGGCCTATTGAAACATGGAGCCAACATTTTTAAGGCCAAAAGGCATCTTCTTATAAGCAAAAATTCCCCATGGACATATGAGAGTTTTCTTGTGTTGGTCTTTTAGTCAGATTTCAATATGGTTATACCCCAAAAAACTATCCATAAATGAAAATATCTCACTTCATGTGCACTCGTCTAGAATTTGATCGATAAATGGCTTTGAAAAGTTATCTTTGGGACATGCTTTATTTTAGTTCCGAAAATCCATACATATGCAAATTGTGACTTGTTTTTTATCAATCAAAACTGGTTTAGAAACCCATTTCATCAATAGAACTAGATAGATGAAGACATATTTGAGAAACTTCTCTACCTCGACTTTGATTGTTGCTACCTTCCTAGTATTTACTGGTCACAATGTTTTTCGAACCAGTTTGACATTGTCATAGGTTCGAATTCCATGTTGAACTATCCGAGGATTTATTCCAGGCATCTCCTCCTATGACCAAGCAAATACATCGCAAAAATATTTAAAAATAATCATATACTGACAAATCTCATCTTGAGAGCACTCCACTCCAATGAAGATATTTTCGACAACGTCAGGGTTCTTTGAAATTTTAATCAGGATGGTTTCTGAGATGTTTTCCATGTTCCCCTTGGCATAGACACTATCTTTGACAAAGGGTTTGATCGTCTGATCGACACTCCTACTCATAGCTGACTTAAACTCTCCCTTTTCCATTCAACTGGTCACAGGGAGGAAATATGATCTATGATGCATATCCTCCCAGGGCCTTTAAGCTCTAGTCATTTCCTCAATGATAGCTTCGTATGAGGGAAAAACAATGTCAAGACAACATTGGGATTTTAAATAATTTTGAGCCTAGATAGGCTCTGGAAAAAGATCATCCTTCTATGTCAATGAAGGAGTTTGATCAGGGTCCACAGTGACCTGTTTTGGCTTGCTGAATAGATTGGTAATGTTGGCATGATTTACAGGAAAGCACACGCTTATCATTGATGGAAAGAACAACAATGATGATGACATGATTATAGATAGAGTGTGAAAAAGGAATCAAAGCTTAGAAGATATGGCGCGATAAAACTCAGATCAAATCAAGACCCTTGGATCTGCAAGCTAGATCTATGGTAGGGATGAATTGCGGAGAGTGAAAGATGGATTAAACTACTCACCAGTTACAATCCCACAATCTATCTAGATCATCATATCTCATAGCTTCAAAGATCTACGACTGCAGTTGATCCAACAAAAAATAAGTTTAATTCAGATTAAATCGTTACCGTCGGTTGCACAATCACCAAATCTACGGCAGGGATGAATTGCAGAGATTGAACAGATAATTAAACATCACTCTTGTTCCAATCCCGCAATTATTCAGGATCGTCCGATCTTATAGCTTCGAAGATCGACAATTGTAGTTGACTCACCAACAACACACAACTTCAAATTGTGGAGTTTGGGTGTTGAGTTAAATCACTCGCAAGTTGTGGTTCCGCAATCATCGTCGACCGTTGATCTACTTCGAGTTTCCTCATGACCATTGGATCATTTTTTAGTGGAAGGACAGGTTAAGCGGGGCAAAACGATTGATAATTCGATTATGTGAATACTCGTTAGCCGTCGGATCACTTTCGAGTGGAAGGATAGAATAAGCCAACAAAGACGCATCGCAAAAATATCGAGTTGTTGATCTAAGTTCATGATCGACAAACAACATTCACTTCGGATCTAAAGACATGAGGAGGTTACACTCTGGAGAGATTGAGATTTGAAATTCCTGAAATGGAAATTTTCGTCAGCCATTGGATCATTCCAAGTGGAAGGACATGATAATCTAGCAAAGTTGCATCACAGAAATATCGAGTTGTCGATCTATGTTCATGTTCGACGAACAACATTCACTTCGGATCTAAAGATGCGAGGAGGTTACACCCTAGAGAGATTGAGATTTGAAATTCCCAAAATGTGAATTTTCATCAGTCGTTGGATCATTCCAAGTGGAAGGAAAGGATACACCAGAAGAGACACATCGCAGAAATATCGAGCCGTCGATCTAATATTATGATCAACAAACAATATTCACTTCATATATAAATATACGAGGAGGTTACGCTCTRGAAATTTTGATATTGGAAAATCCCGAAGCCCGAAAATCTGAAATGAACAAGAACCATCAGATTTGGAGGACATACAAGGACCATTAGATCAGTGTTGTTGGTCAATAGACCACATCAGCATACCACATCAGCAAGACTACATCAGCAAGRACATGTGGCACAATTAGACAATGACAATTGTCAATTTGATTCGACATTTCAGGTACGTGGAAACCACAAATCTGAGTGACACGTGTTAGCTTCTAGGATCATGACACGTCATCAAGTGATGTAAGTAAGTGACATCACTCCAAAGGAAAGAAGGGGTTTGAGATTTGAAATCTCTAAAGTTCGAAGATCCGAAGGAGATCTCGACCATTGATCTGAAAGGGACACATGTCATTAGATTGACAACTTTAGAAGATTGACGTATGGAGAAAAGAACAGGCTGAGATTTGAAATCTTCGAAGTTCGAAGACCTGTAGGAGATATCGACTGTCGATCTGATGTTGGGTGCAATATCAACCATTGATCAAGATACAGTGGAAGGATAGCGTAAGTGTAATAGCTAAAGACCCAAAGTAAAAGGTATCCATCCATATCAATGGTTGATCAAGTCCTAGATGTCATATTAAGCCTTGTTAGAATCAAATATGACGATTGATCTATTTCCGTGAAATGAATGTAAACCATCCGATCTATTCGGGAATTCTAATTTGGAAGTTTCAAAAGGTTTGAAACCCAAAATTTTTGAAGGGAAAAGTGTCAAAGTTACGACAGTCATCCATTTCAAGAGAATGAATCGTGGTCATTGAATTGATATGCACTCAAGCGCTCGTTAAGCCCAGGTGTATGGTCACCGCCAGTGATCACATGAAGGAAGGGGCTTAGAAGCCAAAGAAGCCATAATTGACTGGATGTAACTGAAAGAGTAGATGAAGATTTTAAACTGCCATAGAAGGTAAGGAATCTCAGCATAACGCCCACTAATGATGAACACATTGAGCTAACTTCCAGGGATGACAAAGAGTTTCCATGATGATCAGGCATAGGACTCAACGTGAGAAAAAGATGCAAAATAGATAAGTGAGGAGTCTCTACTAGTTAGCAATGTAGTTGTGAGGAAGAGACGTAGTGAACAACCTGTAGGGAAGAACAGTGACGCAATCAAAAGCATGCAGAGGCATAACACATAGAATGTAGATGGCACATAGAGTATGAAATGAAGAAGAACAGAAAGAGCAAGGATGCTAGCAGAAATACATTGATGCAGGAAGAACATAGAAGTGTAGCAGAGTAGTGATGATACTGGTAAGACATCGATAAATGATGTATCACTGTGATAAATTTAAGAAAGAAAAGATTTATATTTCAGGGTGGTAGGGAGGTGTTAGAGAGGACTGGTGTCCTCAAAGTTTCAAGTGGGTGCTTGAACACAGGGAGTTGTAGCTTCCATCTAGTTGTAGCCATAAAAATCAGGGTGTCAAGGTGGTGCAAGGGAGAACTATTGTTCTCTGTTATATAGGTTGGTGCCTATGTGACCAGGAAGTTGTTGCTTCCATCCAGTTGGTGCCGGAACACTCAAGGAGTTGTTGCTTCCTTCTAGTGGGTGCTAGAGAAACCAGAGAGTTGGTGCTCTCAGCAAGTTGTTACTTTCAAAACAGAGGTTGTAGTCTTAAGAAAAGTTGGAGCTCATAAGAATGATAATGTACATAAAATAAATATTATTTATCATATCAAGAAGAAGAGGTTTTTCCCTTAATGGGTTTCCTCAAAAAATATTTGTCTCTTTATATTTCATGTGTGTGAATGATGTTGAATATTCTATTGCTTGCTTCTCTACTTTATTGTGATAATCATTGAGTGTTCTGTAAAGAGTTCAAAATGGGCATAATTGTTTAAGAACAGTAAAAACTAATTCACCCCCCCCCTCTTAGTTTTCCAACAATTGGTATCAAATCTAGTTCCTTTTATCTAAGGGTATATCCTAGAGCTTAAACATGACTATCCATGAAGGAACTTCAACCAATAAGGCCCCCTATTCAATGGAACAAACTTTGCCTTCTAGAAAGTTAGGATGAGAACCTACATAATGGCCCTAGATGCAAATGTTTGGGATGTGGTAGAGACTGGTTATGTAAAGCCAGTTGTACTAGATTCTAAGGATGATAAGATAGAATTCATCTTCAACGCTAAGGCTATGAATACTATTCTGAGTGGGCTTGCAGAAACAAAATTTGTAAAAGTTATGCACTTAGAATTTGCCAAAGAAATGTGGGAAAAACTCATCAGTAGTTATGAAGGTAATGAAAAGGTAAAGGATTCCAAGCTTCAGACCTATAGATTACATTTTGAACAACTAAAGATGAAAGAGGATGAAATGGTTGGGAAGTACTTTCTACGAGTTGAAGAACAAGTAAATGCAATGATAGGACTTGGTGAAAAAATTGAGGATGTCTCTTTAGTTCAGAAAATGTTGAGATCTTTGCCAGATAGGTTCAACCCAAAGGTATCTGTTTTAGAATAACTTAATGATCTAAAATCTTTGTCTATTGACCAAATCCTAGGAACTCTGACTGCCTATGAAATGAGGATAGGTAAAGATAAACCCACCTCTAGAGAAGCATCATTTATAGCATATAAGAATGAGAATTCTGATCCTGATGAAATTGAAGAAAAATTTGTGAGAAGACTAAAGAAAGGATCAGGCAAGTACCAAGGAAAATTTCCCTTCAAATGTTTTAGCTTTGGAAATATAGGTAATTTTGCATCTAAGTTTCCACACAAGAAACATGATCAGACTTATGAAGGTGAAAATAAGTACAAACCCAAGAGATTTGGTAAAAAGAAAAGTCTATGTGTAAACAATGATGACTCTTCAGAAGACACAGATAGTGAATCTTCCTGTGAAGATAAGATTAATGACTTTATGCTTATGTCCAAAGAGGATTATGATAATAAAATCACAGGAAGTGGTGTTGACGATGAAGAAGTTGTGGTTGATTTGGAAGGAGAACTGATCAGTGCTCTAGAAGAAATTCCTAGACTCATATCTAAGAAGAAAAGGAAAAAACAATTGTTGATACAGTTCGAGAAAGACAATAAAGGACCTGATGAAGACTTTTCCATGCTAAAAGTGGAATTAGAAGAGGCAAAGAAAATAGAGGAATTTTTGAAATAACATTTATCAGAAAAGAAGGCAAGATGTGAAGAGTTGGAAGAAGAGGTAGTAAAAACCAGAAAAGAGATGGAGAACTTAACGACATTCTGAGCAAATAGAGATCTCCTTTGTTGAAGACTAGTTTAGGTTATGTAAATGGTTCAAGCAACAATCAGCCAAAAAGCAAAGAGCCAGTAAAGATGATCAAGTTCCAAGTCAACAGACAATCAGACCATGAGAGCACTCTATCACCAAAAGATAATAAAAACAAGATGATCCCTGATAAAAAACAAAGAGATCATAATATGGAGCAAAAAATGCCAAGAAGAAGGCCATCCTTCAGGTACCAAAATTTCTTCCATGGCTACTATTTTTACTGTTCTAATTTTGGTCATAAGATTGTAAATTGTCAAATTAAGTTTAGAGACATGCAACTGAGGAGGTCAAGAAATAAACAATCTTTACAACGTAGAACTAATCATCCAATGAATAGACAACGTAGCACCAATCACTTTGATCTACTGAACAATGAGATCGAATGTTATAACTGTCATAACTTTATCCACAAAGCTACAAATTTCCATCTGAAGAAGTACAAGGCAGATCCAAGGATAAATACTTTAGCTAGAAATGCTAGCACATGGAAAAAAAAATATAGTGAAAAATGTGGTCTAGTACTTTCAACTCAAAAAAAAAAAAAGACCCCTGGTATATAGACAATGGATGTTCCAAGCACATAACTGGAGACAAGGATAATTTTATGTCTATAAGTAAAAGCAAAACAAGAAATGTAATATGTGGAAATAATGAACAAAGTAAAATCAAGGGTAAGGGGATGGTGAGTTTGAGTAATGGTAAAGGAAAATCCCAATATGTTCTTCTTGTAGATGGGGTGAAACATAATTTTCTTTGTGTAAGTCAAATGTGTGACAGAGGATGTGAAGTGGTTTTCACTTCCAAGGATTGTAAGATAAAGTCTGTAAACTCAAGACAAGTGGTGGCTAAAGGCATAAGGACAAAAAATAATGTATATGTTCTTAAAGAAGATAAAGAAGAGTGTCATCTAAGAAAACATGATGAAAGTTTGTTATGGCATAGGAGGCATGGACATCTAAACTTTTACCACTTAATCAAGATAAAAAATCTTGAGACAGTAAAAGATGTTCCAAGAATATCAAAGCCACAAGAATCTATGTGTAAACCCTTCCAAGTAGGAAAGCTAACCAGGACATAGTTTAAATCCAAGAGCTCTAATTCAACAGAGAAACCACTCCAATTAGTTCATATGGATTTATGTGGAACATCAATATAGGAAGGCACGGGGAAGGAAAACTATTGTTATAACCCTAAATTGCGCCATGCATGCATACCTGACATCAGGCCATCTTACTTGCTTTTTTTGCCAAGCCATCATTTGAACAAATCTTCTAAAACAACCATATTTTTGAAGATGTACGCTCCCTGCACCACTACTTCCTGCGTACACACTCTTTATGCACCATTACAGCCCACGTAAACTCACAAAAAGCATGAAAAATAAAAAATTGCAAAGGGATACGGGTTTTCAGGCAGTTACCTAACCATTTGACCGCCCATAGTCGGTCACCCAACCAAATAACTATCTTTTTTGCCTATAAAAGAGGGCACTGGGGTCCCATTCCTACAAGAAGCATGAGAGCAAAGAAACTCTGCCCATTTTAGTATTCCACCTTTGCCCCAATATTTTGCAACCACATTGTGAGTTTGAGCCAGAATTGTTTTTTCCATCCCTTTTTGCTCCATTGAAAACCCTTGTCATTTCCCTAGAGATAACTAAAGAGGAGAAGAATACGTGGAATTAGTTGGTGCACAGTGAGGAGGAGCCCAGGACCAAGTTCGAGGAGCAGTTGCAGGTCTCATATTGTAAGCGAATTTGTGAGATTAATATAAATAAATATTTGTTTCGTCCCACCAAATGATGTCTTCAATCTTCATGAGTTATTTGTATTTTTGTTATGACATCTAACCCACTAATCCATATATAGAATGCATGCTTGTAGTTTCTTGTTTTTATTTTGGTGAATCCAGGTTGGCCTTGGGAGGATATCTTCAGTCGAGAAACAACTGAGCGCAAAGGGATCAACACCGGATGCAGAGTTTAAGGTAAGCTTACCGGATCTCTATACTTTGTTTTTTTATGTATGATTGTGGGGTAATTTTAGGATAGTTGTTAAAAGTAGGAGACATTAGACAGTTAGCTCTTCCCTCACTTTAGAACCTTGGTGTAGTCTGTAGGGGGGGTTTCCCTCTATAGCAGAATTGGCAACCGTACTGGGGAACCTCTAGGGTTTTTTAGGGGATATTATTTTTGGGTGTTTTAATTGGTTTAATTTCCTTTTTTGAGTTTTTGTAAGTGTCTGAGTCTTTAAGGGATTCCAGTCTTCCATATTAGTATTCCTTGCCTTGTTATCTTGACTGTTGTTTTCTTTGTTTTATAAAGTTACAGAGGTGTACGTAGCTTGTAGTGGGTCTACACGTGTACATACGCGCCCTACCTTTAGGTAGCCCACGTATATACGCAGGCTGCTAAAGTGTCAATAGTGTGCCTGTGTTGAGAAAATCCTTTTTAAAGAAGAGGCGATCATCCTCTTCCTTGTTAGAAGTCATGCTTCTCAAGGGTTTTCTTGATCTAGTCTTGGTCTCTGTTATAGTAGTCTGTAGCCTAGGTCTGACCTCAGTATAGCTTTTTTTATCAAAAATTTATTGTGTTTTCTTTATTAGGGTTTTTAGACGAGTTTGTGAGTCTGTTCTGATCTACCTGTTTGGTATTGTCAATGACTCCCTAGGATCCGCAGTGGGTCAGAAGTCATTTCTTGGTCTTGTCTTGTCTTCATTTTTCCCTTTTTTTCTTTAGAAGAAAAGAAAAGAATTCATTTTCAAATTTCTTGTTTTGAAGCATAAAACAATAAAAAAGGTTTTTCATTTCTTTGTTTGGTAAAACTAGTTTAGGTTAGTTGTTTTATTTATCAAGGAAAAAGAAAGTTTTTCTTAAGTTCTCTATTTGAATACTTAGGAAATTAAGTATCTCGTAGTCGAGCGAAATCTTGTTTTAGGTTTTTCTTTTCAAAGATCTGAGAAAAGTAGTTACAAAAAAGTTTGGTTAAAGAGTTTAAATTGGAAAATCTTTATTTGTGAAGAAGAAGTAGTTTGTTTTCAATTTCACTTTATGCTCTTCTCTTTTATCTCTTAAAGAACATCATTGGTTTCACTTCTGTTATTTTTGAATTAAGACAATCACTAAAATTAACGTTTAATTAAAAGTTATTAGACTTTGTGTTTGTAGGGGCCATCAATTTAGTCTAGGCTAGAGCCTTGATTTAGGATTGGAGAGGAAAATCTTTAAGGCTACAAAAACAAACATAGGAGTCTGTGCTAGGGAATGCTTAAAAGTCCAGTAATCGTGAAATTTATCCGGGACCCCCCTCTAACATAGAGGCTAAAAACAAGGTCACGTGCGGAAAGGTAGTGGAGATAACCCCTCCAAAGTTGGACCAAGGGTAGTGGGGAACACATATAGAGGGATTATCTTGGGATTCCGTTGATCGCATTTGCCATAGAGATTTGTGGGTCTCGAATCCATTCGAGGTCCTCAGTCATCTTCCAGAACACTTGATTTCAATACCCTTGATAGGTTTCGGGTTTGATACCCTGCTCATTGTGGTCCACCCAACTTTTGACTGTACCCCCATGGTGACTGTTCGCGTGCTAGCAACCTAGTTGCCTTTATTTTAGTGACTTACAAAGGTGACTATAGGGGTATACCACGGTACCTAGGGAAGACATCGAGCTATGATTTGCAGAGTATACCCAGAGGGTGATTCCATATTCAAGTTGCACTTGCACCGGTAAGTTGCTCTAGTGTTGGCTAGTGTAACTGCTCTTCCAACTAGCTAGTGATCTTCTTGTCTTATCTCATAGGAGTTTTTCTAGTGTGTGTTGGTCTTTAACATTAATAGAAATCCCTAGTGTGTCAATGATATTCTCACATCGTGGAGGATCAGGAGCTCCGCAGTTCACAGAGGCTTCTTGGCCTACCGTCGGTTAATCTGGAGCCACCCCCGCCACCACTAAGGAAAAGACTAGACCAACAAGGGTATTTTGAGGTGATCGATCCACAAGAAACTGTGCCTGACCCATATCCAAGAGGAGAACATTTTATTCCGGAGGAACCAACCATTTCTGACCTTGGAGAGGAAGCTCTTGGTCCATATAACCCTCTGATCACTGATCTATCGGTGTTGATCGTCACACAGGTTGACCCTTATGAGCGTCAGGTAGTGTCACAAGCAACGATGGAGACAAATGTTTCTACTTCTTCAGGGAATCCTCATACTCCCTCTATGACTGTCACTACAGGGGGTTTTCCACCTCCTAACCAACCGTCACCAGTTCGAACCACTATGGTATCGACCATCTCTACCTCGGGCAATGGTCTGATTCCGTCTATGGCAGCAATCACTGCTCCTTTCACCCAGAGTGCTACAGGCCCTCCATTCTTATATGGGATTCTTGGATTCGATACAAACTATGTCCTTTCCTACTCCACTCTACAGAATTTAGGTCTGGGTGCAGGGAGCTCGAACGCTCCTTTGCCAGGATCCATGGGAGGCACTTCAGTTCCCTATAACACTTTCCCTTATGGAGGGGGTCATATACCTCCTTCATCCTCTTCGCTCAGTGGTTCTCACCAACACTCTCCCAGGTCGGATGTAAACTATAGTTTGTTTGGAGCAGGTAGTCAAGGACTTCCTTCTTATAGCATGCTGGTAGGTTCAACATCGTTCTCTTTGTTCAGCGCATTCTCATCATTTTTCCTCTCGGCCAGGGGCAACCCCAGTTATGGACAACAAAATCCTATGCAGGGTACTATTCCTGTACAAGGGGCAAACTCAGGAATTCCTTCCTCACAAGGACCTTGGAATCCATGGCAGGGATCAGTTCCCTCGTCAGGGATGCCGACCGAGGGYAAACTCACAATGCGGTTGAAAAATATTGGGGCAAAGGGGGAATGATGAAATGGGCAGAGTTTCTTTTCTCTCATGCTTATTGTAGGAATGGAACCCCAACACCTTCTTTTATAGGCCAAAAATATAGTTATTTGKTTGGGTGACTGGCTATGGGTAGTCAAATGGTTAGGTAACTTCCTAAAAACCTGTATCCCTTTGCAATTTTTTATTTTCCGCACTTTTTGTGAGTATAAGTGGGTTGTAATGGTGTAGAAAGTGTGTGTACATGAGTAGTAGTGGTGCAGGGCRTGCACATCTTCAAAAATATGGTTTTTTTAGAAGAATTGTTCGAATGATGGCTTGGCCAAAAAGCAAGTAAGATGACCTGATGTCRGGTATGCATGCATGGTGCAATTTAGGGTTATTATAACTACTTTATGATGATCATTGATTATTACTCCAGAATTACCTGGGTTCCTTTTCTCAAAGAAAAAGATGAAGAATTTGAGAAATTTAAATATTTAAGGCTTTAACTGAGAATCAAACATGCAAGAGGTTAAAGGCAGTAAGATCAAACAGAGGAGAAGAATTTATGTCAAGTGATTTCAAGGAATTATGTAATAAACATGGGATCAAGAGAGAATACACAATCCTAGGAACTCCACAATAAAATGGAGTAGTTGAGAGGCAAAATAGAACAGTTCAGCAAATGTCCAGGTCAATGATGAATGAGAAGAACATTGGTCAAACTTATTGGGTAAAAGAAATACACACAACAATCCATATTCTTAACAAATCCCACCTCATAACACATAGTGATAAGACACCTTATGAACTGTGGTATGGAAGACCTACTTCAATCAAACACTTCAAAGTCTTTGGGATGAAGTGCTACATAAAGAATAATAATGAAAACATTGGCAAGTATGATGATAGGGTTGATGAAGGCATCTTCTTAGGATATGTTACCAATAGTAAAGGATATAGATTCTTTAATAAAAAATTGCATAAATTAGTTGATTGCATTGATTTAAAGGTTAATGATGGAGTCCCAGTAAGAGAGGTGAGGAATATTGAGTCTACTACAAAGGAAACAACTGAAATTGAAGATGAACAGGTCCAAGAATCAGATGGAGAAGAGACACCTAGACAAGAAGAGTCAGGACAACGATCAACATCAAATTCCTCCTCCAGAATTACTCAAAAGAATCATCCTTGAAGTCAGATAATTGGTGAGAAACACAATGGTGTACAAACCAAGAGAAGGATAATCAAAGATACCGAGAAATCACATATGGCCTTCATATCCATGGTGGAACCCAAGAAATTCAATGAAGCCAATGAAGATGTAAATTGGTTAAAATCAATGAACGAGGAACTGGATCAGATTGAGAAGAACAATACTTGGGAGCTTGTTCCTATATCGACAATTAAGAATGTAATTGGCTCCAAATGGGTGTTTAAAAATAAAATGAATGAACAAGGAAAAATTGTCAGGAATAAAGCCAGATTGGTCTGTTAAGGGTATGATCAAATAGAAGGATTGGATTTTGATGAAACATTTGTGCCCATAGCAATATTAGAAGCTATTAGAATGTTTATCTCCTATGCTTGTCATAAGAAGTTTAAATTGTATCAAATGGATGTCAAGTCAGCTTTTCTAAATGGAGATCTAAAAGAAGAAGTCTATATGAAACAACCAGAAGGTTTCCAATTGTCAGATAAAACTGACCTTGTATGCAAGATAAAGAAAGCCTTATATGGGATGAAACAAGCTCCTCGTGCCTTGTATCACAGACTCGATACATATCTAAAATACAAAGGGTTCAAGAGAGGAACAATTGACAACAATCTATATCAAAACAGAGGGTAACGATCTGCTCATTGTGTTGGTCTATGTAGATGACATCATCTTCGATAGTAATAATGCTTCATTGGTACAATGGTTTTCTTCTACCATGCAGTCTAAATTTTAAATGTCTATGATAGGGGAACTATCATTTTTTATTGGCCTACAAATTACTCAAAGGTCTGAAGGAATATTTTTTTCTCAAGAAAAATATCTAAGATAAATGTTGAAAAGGTTTCAAATGGAAGATTCTAGACCTATGAGTACACCTATGGTCACTGGATGTAACTTAAGTACGGATGATGATTCACCTGATGTTGATCATAATTCATATAGGTCTATGATAGGCAACCTATTGTACATCACAACATCCCATCCAGACATAATGCATGTTGTTGGAATGGTAGGAAGGTACCAGGCTACACCTAAACAGAGTCATTTGTTAGATGTCAAAAGAATATTCAGATACTTGAAAGGAATAGTGGACTACAGCCTATGGTATCCTAAGAATCAGAATTTTCAACTATCAGTCTATTCAGATGTTGATTGGGCTAACTGCGCGGATGAAAGGAAAAACACGAGTGGAGGTGCATTCTTCTTAGGAGATTCCCTTGTATCATGGTTGAGCAAGAAGCAAGGTTCCATTTCCTTATCGACTACATTGCAGCTGCCACTTGTTGTACCCAAGTATTATGAATGATTCAGACACTTGCAGACTTGGAGGTAAAATATACTGCACCGATCCTAATTCATTGTGATAATACTAGTGCAATCAATGTGTCAAAGAATCTTTTATTTCATTCCAATACCAAGCATATACCCATCAAGTATCATGTCTTGAGGGAATAGGTGACCAACACTATTGTTTCTTTGCATTATATTCCATCCAAAGATCAGATTGTTGATATCTTCACTAAACCGCTTGCAAAATCTTAGTTTGATTATCTACGCCAGAAGTTGGGTGTGAACCCATTATCAACCTAAGAGAGTCCATCCTGTTAGGGGGAGTATGCTTTGGTTGAATAATTGTTACCTCTGAAACATAATGCAATAGCTCAGGGGGAGCATGTTCTCTTTGACATTGATGTCAAAGGGGGAGAAAAGGAGTGGTCCGGATGGTATAGTTGGAGGTCCAAGAAGAATAGTGCAACCTTTTAGGGTTTCCATCAATGACAAAGGGGGAGATTGTTGGCATGATTTACAGAAAACCATGTGCTTGTCATTGATGGAAAGAACAATAGCAATGATGGCATGATTACAAGTAGAGTGTGTAGAAGGAATCAAAGCTCAAAAGGGATGGTGAGATATGTTGATACTGAGAGGGGGGTGAATCAGTATCAAGTACAATTTAAAACCTTTTTCAACTTATACTTAAACCATTCAATTATATCCAATGAGAAATGAACAATAGTATAAGAGTTACACCAATACACCACAATACACCATGCACAAT
>JASDQU011455062.1:0-13742 GCA_032191745.1 Picea mariana
TCGATCTCCAGATTTTCAGGCAGTCCAGCAGTTAAGTCCATCTCAACCAGTACCCTACCCATCTTCCTCGAGGAGCCTGTTGTGACAGAGGGTCGAAGGCAATGAACTTTCCCAGTGAGTCACCTATAACTCTGATGGCTTCTTTATTCTAGAAGTGGAGTGGAAGACTCGGGAGCAACACCCAAAGGTGTCTGAGCTGAAAATAGTCGGTTTCTGGGTTGAAAGCCATTCGCCAGCGCTTAAGCATGAGGATGCTTCCCCCAATGACCCAAAACGAAGATAATAACAGAGAGGCATCTTCAGGAGCTCTGCAGAGGAATCCAAGCCATCCTTTTTTAAGGTACATGATTTCCGGGCAGTAGCATAGGATCAGAAACCACTTAGATTATATCCAGTCCTCCAGTGATTGTGGGCTCAAACTTTTGTAAGAAATACGACCAACCAGGGCACAGATAGACATCTTGCAGAGGTCTTCTAAGCCCACTCCATCACCCAATACCAGACATCTGGTTCTCTTGTTTGATTTCCACTCCTTGCAACCATAAGAAGCCACTCGGTGGGAGGTTGGAGGGACTCTATGAACAACTGGAGAGGAAAGTCTACTAGGACAGTTAGGGAGGAGCCTGTCGGAAGCAGGAGGAGAAGGTCTCAAGAGAGGAGCACTTGTCAGTGGATGTGTGCATGACACAGCTAGGTCAACCGAGGAAGATGAAGGGCAGTTTGAAAAGGGCTTGGAGGGAAGAGACAGAAGCCTTTTTTCCAGGGATTCAACTTGCTCGAAAAAACCCACCTGTTTCCAGATGAGTTCGTCAGTTGGGTGCATAAGAGCATTGGTCAGAGAGTCCATATTAAAAGGAGTTGGGGACCGTTGTAGGCCCACTGGAAAACAGCGAGTAGGAAAGAGCAGGTCAGTGGGCAGGTTCGAAATGAGGACGTTGTAGATACGAAGAAGACAGGAGGCTCGGTCCAAAGCAAAGTTGAAAAGGATCAGTCCCTATCGGAACTAGAGGACAAAAGGAAATAGGGAGATATGATTCGATCGATAGCAACCAATAAACAATACAAACAGAAAACAACTTACTACAGAAAGCGAGACGACTACGAGCAGGAGGGGTATACCGGATCCCCATTCGGGAGATTCAAGAGAGGTTAAGGGGAGGGCCTCTGGAGGACTACGAGGTTCTGAAGATCCAGGGCCTTGAAACACTCTTTTGGTTCCTGGTCGCCTGGTTCACCATCATTCTCCCGAAAGTTTCACTTCCTTATTCTTCTCCCAACCATGCTACCTATTAAAGGGAAGAAACGTTCTACTAATTTAACAAGGAGTAGATACCAACAAATTGTAACTATTGAAAACCATGGTGAATTCATAGAACAAATTGGCATTAATTCATAACTAACATTTTATCTAATATTTGCCCCACCCCAACCCTTGCATTTGCATTTATATGAGGGTGGGGGGAATATTTGATAAAATGTTATTACATTTTACCGAATATTTCTCCTACCCCCACCCTTACATTTATATGAGGGTGGGGGGAATATTTGATAAAATGTTATTACATTTTACCGAATATTTCTCCTACCCCCACCCTTACATTTATATGAGGGTGGGGGCGGGTGAAATATTAGATAAAATCTTATATGAGAGTGAGGGTGGAAAAAATATTAGATAAAATGTAATACTGCAATATATTCTAAAGTTTTAAGCAAAGCACTGCTAATAAAAATGATTTTCTACTAATTTAACACGTTAAATGTTAAAAAATTTCTGCCAACTCACGTTAAATGTTACAAATTTCAATTAGCCTTGAATGCGAATTGCCAATAAAAACTACGTGGCAATTTTTTTAAAAACAAAATTATTTATTGCCATGCGGGATGTCACAAATTTCAATTAGACTTGAATGCGAATTGCCCAAGTACGTGGCAATTTCTTTTAAACAAAATTATTTGTCGCCTCCCACGCACGCGGGTTGTCACAAATTTCAATTAGACTTGAGTGCAGATTGTGAATAAATAATAATACATTAAACGTGAAAGTATAATTTCATGAAAGTTTTTTATTTATTATTAAAAGCAAGAAGATTGAATTAAAAACTTCAATAAATAAATAAAATATTTTTAAAGAAATGTCAAGATAGAAAAGGGTTCAATGAACGAAAAAACCAAAAGACATTAGGGATAGAATAAATTAGTTAATTAAAACAAAAATAATAAAGAGATAAGGTTTAATAATTAAGGTTATGTATGATGGATTTTAATGATTGGTTAAGTTTGTAGTCATTTTTATGATGGAGGATCTGTATGATGGATTTAGACTTAGATGCTCGGCTAAATTTGTATTTATTTTCATGATTAAAATTATTATGGTGTTTTTTCAATTTCCATAGTTTCCTAAATGATATGATAGGACTTATTGGACATTGTGAGACAAGAATTTTGGTTTGGTCAAAGTAAATTATGTGTTTAGTTTTATTGTGGATTGTGCAGCCATATGTTCTTGGAGATGAACTTTAAACTCTTGGGCCAAGCATAGGGTCATATTTATCACTTCTAAAGAATTGTTTAAGTGTTTTACAAGGTTTGAAAAGGGTTTAGATATATAGGTAGTGCCCTAGATGTAGGGAAGCTATGAGAGCTAGGGATGAGGAAGATAAAAGGATAATCTTTCTATATAGATTATGGGTTAAGCTAAATACTTTCTTGATTTGAGAGAAAGAGTAACCATTGGCCACAAGAGCCTTTGTAAGGTGTGTTTTTTTCATTCTCAAGAAATTGGAATGAATGACTTGATTAACCAGAATTTAAAGGTTGGTTTTTGGGTTAGATGATGGTGAGACATAAATAACTTAATTTGTCCTTGATGATAAATGAAATATCCACTCAAAAAATCTAAAATTTCAAAATATCTTATACCTTTTATTTCCAAACATTTAAACAACAATAATTTTTAACTTTTAAAAAATATATCTTTTTAATAATAAAACTTAACTAAATTTTATATATAATAGTCAGAAAAAGTCTGGAGATTCCTGATACTCAGACCCCACTATCTACAAAGGTGAAGCGCTGGCAGGTTTGAAGCAATATTATTAGATCCCCAACTGTATAATAACATAAGATTCATGATCTTAATCATCAGGTGATTTATGGTGATATGAAGAGAATCTTAGTAAATAATCATGTATTTGGCTTCGGCCATTGGTTGTATTGTGTAGTGTCAAGTTACTTTAAAATTCAAAACTGCCATTGAGTGATCCAAGAAGTTCTGGAGATCATTACAATATTTCTGCATTGATTTGATTACGAGAAGGAAAATCCTAACATATCACATGCAATGGCAGCTAAGAACAGATTAATGCCAGTTCAGACCTGCCACATATTATCAGAAACTATCGTATTAATTGTTTGAGTGAATAGCCCATTTAGGAGTCCAATAGTAAATAGTGAATAACTCTTCTTTTTCGTGTTCAACGTCATGCACACATAATATAAATATTTTAAACATTATACTTTTTTTACATTTTTTTTACATTTTTCAGTTATGTTTTTTAATTAGTTTTACTAAAAACTCTAAAAAATTTAAAAGAATTGATAAAATTGCATATTAGTTGTTGAGATTGCATAATTTAAGTAGATCTGAAATTTTTCAAAGTACTGGATTCAGTTATACACTCAAAACTATAATTTAAACAATGAAAAATTGCACTCAAAAATCTAAATATTAGACTTTTTTCAACTTTTTCTAATTGTGTTTTTCTATCAGTTTGTCTATAAATTGGGCAAGAAATTTAAAAGAACTGATGGAATTGCATATATTAGTTGCTAAGATTGCACCTGGATGGATTAAAGGTTTTTCAGGGTGTTAAACAATGGAAAATTGCACTTTCACCAACAATTGGAATGTCTCTCAATAATTGTCCACACAAATAAAAAAATCTAATATTTGGAATTGTCATATATGTCTGTGTGAAAGTTTTCCCATAAATTTTGTTCATAGTTTTTCTATTTGCCCATAAATTGGGCAAGAAATTTAAAAGAATAGATGGAATTGCATATATTAGTTGTTAAGATTGCACTAGGGTGGATTGTTAAAAGTTTTTCAGGGTGTTGGATCTATTTATTCACTCAAACTACAATTTAAACAATGGAAAATTGCACTTTCACCAACAATTGGATTGCCTCCCATGATAATTGTCCACACAAATCAAAAAAATCTAATATTTGAAATTGTCATATATATATATATGTGTGTGTGTGTGTGTGTGTGTGTAAAAGTTTAGTAGCTTAGAACTAGACATCTTCATTTAAGTGGAATTGTTCCTAGATCATAGAATTGAGTCATAATTCGACCTTACACATAATCAATATTTTATAAATTTTGCAGTGTAAAACATATATCAAAATGTCTTGATAAATATAAATTTACATAGAGTTTAAAGGATATATTTTTGTTTTTGCAATTTCTTTTAACTTATAACAAGGTAAATGTGGAGTTAATAATTTATTTGTAGCTATTTAATATTTTCTTATTTTCAATTTGTATATATCTTATCCTAAAATATTTAAAGTTATATTTTTGTTTTTTTAATAATTAGCAGCTTCTATTTATATATAAAATATGTTAAAAAAAAATTAAATTGTTTTTTTTTTTTTTGAAATAAAGTTGTTTCTCATTTATATTCTTAAATTTTGGAACATCATTGTTTCTAAATTCATACACTATAAAACAAAAACAAACAATGTTTTTTCTTCACATTGAATACAGAGTAGTTCCTCCATGATCATCTTTAATTCAATTTTCTATATGTTTTTCTCTTTTACTATAGTCTTTTATTATAGTTTAGCTAAATTGGTCTTCAAAGTCCACTTATGCTTAGAAAAATGCAATGTTAACAATGCATTTAAGTTTATTGCATTTCATATTTTTTTTAAACAAAATTAATATTCATAAATAATCAAAATAAACTAATCTAATTAAAAATATTACCTACTTAAAATAATTGAAAAGAAGTTTGTATTTGCACTTGTTGCATGTCAAATTTTCTTTTCAAAAAGTGACTAATGTTAATAGTCATGAGATTCTAAAAGTATTGAATAATCAGTGCAAAAAGTGTAAAATGTGTTTTCAATGCATTTAATAAAGTAAAATGAAAAGAAAATTGAAATTGTCATAGCTTTGATTTGATTTGGGCTTGCCACTTTGTCAAGATAACATAGGAGTTGACTTATAATGTATGTACTCCAATATGCCATGTCATTACTTTCAGGAGCTTTTCCATGTCAAGAGATGGATTGATTCAACATTCATTAGGAATTCATGACATATAGGAAATTTGTTTGGTAAAATTGATAAGAAGACAATTGATTCCATTGTGTTTCTATGTCTCCATATGTTTGTGAGGGAAAAGGAGCTTTGGGGGAGAAAAGTATGAGGCCATGTTAGGTTTAGGTGTCTCCCAGAGAGCTTCACCTATAAATGAAGTTATAAACACCTAAGGTAGAGTAGGTTCATTTATTGTAAGACAACTAATGATTTAAACACTTATATTAGCTAAAGTAATGTTACCATATTTTGGTGATAAATTATAGTAGATTTTAGCTTGCTTACAGAAAAAGAAAAAAATGTTTTTGATATATATTTCTAAATGACTTTGTTTTGTGACATTGTAGTGTGAATTGGAATAGGAGAAAAAGTAGGCAGAATGAGAGAGGATTGAATCCATAACAACTCAGTAGTGGGAATCAATGCACAAATTATTGTAGAGGCATGTTCAAACACAGTGTGAATGTTTACAAAGTATATATGACTTGCTTTTTTGTTTGTGAATAGTTACAAAGTTATAAGATGAGCGTGCCATAGTTGTAAATGATCATATAATATGTGGACATTATTAGTTCCATCTCTCAATTTGTTAAATGGAATCTAAACAGTTCTATCTCATTTTGCATACCCATGTCCAGATTAAGATTTTGTGAAACTACAGTTCATATTCTAAAATTATAAGCAAAGCATTGCTAATAAAAATGATTCTCTACTAATTTAACAAGGAATAGATACCAACAAATTGTAGCTATTGAAAAACATAGTAATAGTATATTCATAGAACAAATTGGCATTAATTCGGTCATTAATGCATGTGATACATATTGAAAAGAGTATATAAAGTATATAAATACCTAGTAGTTTGCAAAAGCAGATCCAAATAAGAAAAATGGAGAGCATCCATTGCACAAGATTCACACAAACTGTAATTGTATTACACACTTACACTTGAATACATTAGGTATATATACTTGGAGTGAGATCCAACTGATTCCAATCTTAGAGGGAGAGGTTGAGAGAATCTCTCAACATCCTCCAACAACCCAAACCAATCCCCAAACTCTAGTATGCAGCATTAATGAAGCATTATCTCTAACACCCCCCCTTAATGCTGACATTACAAAATCTTACAATAATAAAAATCACAATTACAAAGCAAAAGTAGTTACAACATTTTAACTTTGTCATGCATGGTCTTCATCAACTCCTACACCCACTCTGATGCATTTGGACTGCGCCATTTCTCATCCTCATCTTTGAGCTTACCATTCAACTCATTTAAAGTATAAATGCTTCAGACCATCATTCATGAACTTCTACAATAGACAATATTGACAAACTCGGCTCACCGGGGCTTCCATGAGAAAAGTTGTCAAGTAATGAAGCATCCTATGAACATACCTCCATATGTCAGATATTTTTCTTTCGACTATCCGTCAGTGTCTAGAAAGGGCAGTCTGGATACAAAATGTCTTCAAAATTCACTTATACAAGGTGACTTCAAACATAAGAACGATTGTTCTTGAAACCAGGCCTGCCAACTTATATCAAGAGCCAAGAGTCCTTATTTTACTACACTTACTAAACTATTAACTCACACTAACAACACTAGTAATTACTATGCTTCCATTACAACACATACTTTCACAATATGCATAATTAAATATATATATCAGTATAAAGGCAGCAAGAAAGGCAGACTTATTCTCTACGATGGCTCCTCCTTCATATCGATCCATAGTGGGATATCAAATACTAATTCACCAAGGGAAACATTTCTAATGGCCATTTTCTCCGAATGCCATCTCTAAAAACTGATCTTTCACAATAGCGGCTCCTTCATCCTTCATTCCAATGGTGTCCCCTTCTCCAATGGCGGTTGAGGCAAATAATCACAGCACTCAATTAATGAAATTTTCCAATGTAGAGTCTCTCCTCCAATCCACCAGATCTTGCAGCGATCTCTCTTCCATGGTTCAGAAGTCGATGCACAAGTTTATTTGATAATTCACAGTCACCAAATATACAGCCTCCAACAATCATGCAACTTGCACATCTCTGTGCCCAACTTTTGCACTACAAGAAGCACCAATCTTGATTTGAGCTTGAATTGACATAGTGTACGAATGACAGTTCCTTAATGGTGTGTCTTCTCTTAAAGACAAATTCGGATTGGCGGACATCACACACACAACACAATCACAAGGCATTGATCATTGGAATATTACTCTGATCCATGGACCATTCCTCAGCAGCAGATCACTACTTCTTTTCAAAAACACGATCTCTGTAATTGAAAACAGAATGGTGGCTCGACTCTTTGAAATGATGGCTCAGTCGGATTGAAATCAGTGACAATCAAGTGGCTTTCTTCTTCCTTAATTTTTCTCAGAAAACGTGACCTAGTGGTTGCTCTTCTCCTCAAGCACTCTCCAGGCACGAACAATTTACACAACTTTGAATATGAATCTGCCCACTTTTTTTTATAATAAGCATGTGAAGAAAAGAGTATTGGATTTCTGTGATAACAAATAATTCACAAGGAATTGCTAGCAGCATTAGCGATTTTACAATCTTAAAATAAAAAACAAAGTCGACATAATTTCTTCTCAACGATTTTAGTGACTCAACAATTTTCTCCTTTTCTTTTTATCCACGACAAATCCTCCATCAACCAATTGATTTACGGATAGGCGGCTCTAATAAGTCGTCAGATCATGCACTTTGATTCTGAGATAGCGGCCTCCTCCTCCTCTGCACGCGGACACATAATTCCTTCATTGTTAGATCCATCCTACAACCGTTTACTATGACGTGCACCACACATTGCAACAATTACTCACAGCGAAAAACAAAAAAAACAATTCACATTGCCACACATATGTACAAAGAAGCAACTCCAATGGCTATCACATCTTCTTGGATTCTCCCATGAGGGATTAAGCCCATCCAGGCTATGATACCAAATAAGAAAAATGGAGAGCATCTGTTGCACAATATTCACACAAACTATAATTATATTACACACTTACACTTGAATACATTTGGTATATATAGTTGGAGTGAGATCCAACTCATTCCAATCTTAGAGAAAGAGGTTGAGAGAATCTTTCAACATCCTCCAACAACCCAAACCAATCCCCAAACTCTAATATAGAGCATTAATGAAGCATTATCTCTAACAATCCAATGATAGAGAGTCAATTCTCCACATCATGTTTTAGCCTTGTCTTCATGGGGAGGTTGTCTGGGGAGGTTGTCTTTATAGTATCCCACCCAATGAGAAGAGACGTCACAAATTGTGTCTAATAAGTAAATGGATGGAAGCATATACCGATAGTATATACACCTAGCAGCATATGCTAAAGCATCAAGCAACTATGCTAAGGATATGCCAAATTTCAATTAGATTTGAAGGCAAATTGACAATTACTTGAATGTAAATCGCGAATGAAAAATCAATAATATTATTTTTTATTTTTATTTTAAAAAAAATATATATATATATATTTTATTATTATTTTTCACTTAAAGTTGCTACCTCCAACTCACGTGGGATGTTACAAATTTCAATTAGAATTGAATGCGAATTGCCAATAAAAACTACGTGGCAGTTTTTTTAAAAACAAAATTATATGTCGCCTCCAAGTCACGCGGTATTTCACGAATTTCAATTAGACTTGAGTGCAAATTGTGAATAAATAATAAATAATAATACATTAAACGTGAAAGTATAAATTCATGAAAGTTTTTATTTATTATTAAAAAAATGAAAATTGAATTAAAACTTACAGAAATAAATAAAATATTTTCAAAGAAATGTCAAGATAAAGAAGGGCCAAAGAGGTTAGCTATAGATTAAATTAGTCAATTAAAACAAAAATAATAAAGAGATAAAGGTTTAATAATCAAAGCTATATATGATGGATTTTAATAATTGGCTAAGTTTGCAGTCATCTTCATGATTGAGGCTTTGAATGATGGATTTAGATGATTGGATAAGTTTGTATCTATCTTCATGATTAAAATTATTATGGTGTTTTTTCAATTTCTATAGCTTCCCAAACGATATGATAGGACTCATTGGACACTCTGAGGTAAGAATTTTGGTTTAGTCAAAACAAATTAGGTGTTTAGTTTTATTGTGGATTGTGTCAGCCATTTGTTCTTGGAGATGGACTTTAAACTCTTGGGCCAAGCATAGGGTCATATTTATCACTTCTAAAGAATTGTTTAAGGGTTTTACATGTTGAAAACTCTAATCTCATTTTGTTATCTTACCCTAACGATCATACCATTAGAGGTCAATTGTGCAATGTGTACTATATATACATTATTGTGTACATATTGATAATATAGAAAATGTAGAGTGAGCCTTTTCCATCAGTTTTTCTATTCTCTATATTTTCTTGATGTGCTCAATATTTTCTTGATGGTTTAACAGTGGTATCGGAGCACATTTATGATCTTGATGTCTGTGGGATTGTGATGGTCGAATGTGAGAAAAGTTGAAGAGTGTAGAGATGAAGAAAACAAGTAGATGTGTTAAGGCGTTGTGTGTGGTATGCCTGGAGTGAATATCAAAGTGATGTTGTTGCACATGCCTCCTCCAAAAATGAACACTTGGTATGAATGATTTTATCTCTGCAATTAACATATGTGTGTCATTGAGTGCTTGCACGTGTTTTCTATCTGTGTGAAGGAACATAAAGGTCTGTGTTGTAGCAAAATGAGGGATTCGAGTTGTGAAAGCAAATGACAAATGCATGAAGTCTTGAATGTCTTGCGTATGAACTTGTCAATCAGTAACTTGCAGTCCTTCCCATCTATGCCAAACATCAGGACAAAAGATCATAGTCATTGGAAATTTTAATGATCCGTGCGTTGTCTAGTGTTACTTATCCAAGCGTTGTCTATGCTATTTTTTTTATTTCTTCAACCGCTTTGCATCAAATACGGTGTTGATGGAGCTCATGGCCATCTTATTCTTGGTGGCATCTATGATGAGACACTCTGTATAGAGAACATGTCTATGGTAAATTAGACATATGGTTTTTTATTAACCATTGAAGAGACTTGATGGTGTAGAGTTATGGAGTAGTTTGAAGATGATCTAGGTGGATATTTGTGGCCACCCACCTATTCCAACTGGTTCCTCTTGACAGATTTTAGTTCAACACGTTCTTTTATACTTCTTTGTAATTGTGGGTTCTACACTTCCAAGGTTGTCTGAAGCCCTACACATCTTCCAGATGGAGATTGGTGGTCGTCCACCTAATCCAACTGGCTTATTTTGGAAGTTTTCATGTCAGCACATCTTTTTGTACTTCCAGGGCTGTTTTGGGGCCCTAAACAATGTTTTTTTTGGCTTTCCACAGTCAAACTATAGACAAAGTTAGAGTTTGATAGCATAATGTGTAGTTCTCGATAAGACCTTTCCAACGGGCTATCACACACCTAAAACGGAGGTTGTATGCAAAAGTTACAACCTTGGGAAGTTGAGGTATCAACTTACCCATCGGGGCCCACATAACTTTTGGCATTTCATCTCCTAGGGTTAGGTTTTTGGATGTCTAGGGGTTTTTCATTCATGAGTAATGATAAAAGGGCCTTCGGAGCCTCATTGTAATCATTCTGCTCAAGGGATGTGTGTAGCAGCCACATCTTTTTTCAGAGATAGCTACCACCATTCGAGCAAGTTGTTTTTAGTTTTGCAGTTTTACAGTTTCAGCCTATTTCATTTATTCAATAGAAATTATTGTTCATTGGATATCTGTTGTTGTTCTCTGTATCTCTGTATTATTGTATTCAGTCTGTTATTCATTTTGTTCCACTCATAAATCTAGATCATAAGATTGGAATAATATTACAACAATTTCCTTATAGAGATCAAGCCAATGTCTACAGATTTTAGAGATTTACATACACAGCATCCAAAATTTTAAAGAATAATTCAACTCCTACATTCTGGACTTGTGTCTGTTCAGAATTTTATGACTTGTAATTTGTGATACTTACTGTTGTTCCTTTCGTGAGTATCAAATAGTATTGAATTGAATTATGATTGCAATTGGGTGCATTTTTTGTTGAAGCCAATACCCTTCTGTTGAGATTAAATTTTCTATTTTCAAGTTGGATTATTGCAAAATGGTGGAATTGCAAGAATCCCTCTTTCCATTCTATTTTCATGGCTCAACTTAATGGTTTGGTAGAGTTACTGAACACTCTACTTATGTCTTCTGAAGAAAACAGATGACAAGACAACTCTCTCGTGCATTAAGAATTATTTATAGAATTCAAAAGATACACTTTTTTTTACAGCTTGAGTCACAACTCCAGCAAGAAGATTTGCAGCTAAAGAAAAACCATTCTGAATTTGTTTCTATTCAGAAATTTTCGTAGTCTGCTCACAACAAAATCAGTTAAGTCAATGAAGTTGATGTTTGTCATGCTAAGCTTGTCCTTCCTAAACCAATTATTAGACTTTGGGAAGAAATTGTTCCTAACAAGCTCAGAACAGGGCTTGGTTATGACAAGAAAGTGTCATTTTTTATTCGAGATTACTCGAAGCCAATCCAGTTTCAGAGTGTTGAATTTCTTAATGAAAGTTCATCTTCATATTTGCATGAAATATTGAAATGGCAACATTGTGACAAAGTTGGACATATGAAAGATCATTGTTTCGATCTTCATCTTTGTATGCATTGTGGAAGCATACACTTTGTTTCACAAAATGTTTCTTATTGAAGAAATCTGAAAAGAAAAAGATGAAGTCTGCAAGGAAAGAGATTCCTTATGTAGTAGCTTATTCAGGTGTTGGATCTCTTCTTGGCCATATTTGTTAACATGGCCAAGTATATTTTTTTGCAGTTGACAGATTGTGCCTGACAAGGGGGATGAATGGTGTTCAATAACAAGATAATTTGAACAACTTGTCCCCGACAGGGGGGAATAACATCTAAAGTTTTCAGTCAGGTTCCAAGTTTGTTTTAGAGCCTGTGAACAGATGATCAAATGGGAAACAAGTATGCAGCCTTGTTCCTAAACATACAATCATATTATTAATTGGTTTGTTGTTGATATGGTTTCTGGTAATCCCGAAACCATCTCTTCGTAGTTTTTGAGCTCTTGATAGTTTGTGGTCAACTTGAAACCACCAATTAAGCAAAAGACATAAGGTTCTGCTAGTTACATTTTCAGAGAGCATCTTCAACCCTAATATCGCTTGACACATTATGGTTTAACATTAGAAGGTTTGAAAAGGGTTTAGATATTCTTTTTGGCCAAAACTTTAGAAATATAATAGGTAGTGCCCTCTATGTAGGAAAGCCATGAGAGCTAGGAGAGAGGAAGATGAAAGGATCATTTTTCTATATAAAATTGTGAGTTGGAATTTTTTAAAAAAACTGATTTTTTGGTTGGATGATGGTGGGACATGCATGGCTTCAAAATATTTTACACAATTTATTTCCAAAAATTTAATCACCAACAATTTTTAATTTTCAAAAAAGATATCTTTTTAATAATAAATTTTAACAAAATTTTACATTTTATAAAATTTTAAGTAACTAATATTCTATACTAATATTTTTTTAAATCTATTTAATAATAAGTTTTAACAGACTTTTACATTTTATAAAAATTTGATTCACTACCACCAAGCGAATAAAAAATCAATGTAGTTTGACAACAAGGCTAAAACTAAATTCCGGACTAATAATACGGATAAGGAACACGACAGCGCTATATATCATAGACATTGAATAAATGTTGGAAAATTCACAATCGATGGAGATGGAAGTACTCTCTGGTTTGTCTTGAAAGTCGAGTAAACTCAATAATTCTGCATTTAACAACTCACTTACGTGAATTCCAATTATCTGACCTGTAAACCTTTTACCTTTATCTGAATTCATCTTCACCTTCTCTCCATATATTGTAATGCATCTTAAACAAGATGAATTCTGCTAATTGAGATTTCTCCATATAAATTATGTCAGGAGTTTCGAAACCGGATGAATTCTTTTCTTATTCCATTGATGTGATTCAAATGACTTCTGATCCTGTTTACAGTATATCGAGGGTTTGAGATGTACTTCTGCGCCACTACTCAATAAACAATTGAAAAATAAAACTTTCTATCAAAGAAGCAATGCAGAATCTACTGTTTCTACAAATAGATCTAAGTTCTGAGTTTCAGTCTGTGCCAAACTGTTGGCTCTGATCCTGCATCTATCCTATTACCCTTTATCCTTAGAAGATGCTGTCATAACAAGAAAGCGGCATCTTAATTTAGTTCTAATAATAGTCAGAAAAAGTCTGGAGATTCCTGATACTCAGACCCCACTGTCTACAAAGGTGAAGCACTGGCAGGTTTGAAGCAATATTATTAGATCCCCAACTATATAATAAC
>JASDQU011455062.1:13792-24240 GCA_032191745.1 Picea mariana
GAAAGCGGCATCTTAATTTAGTTCTAATAATAGTCAGAAAAAGTCTGGAGATTCCTGATACTCAGACCCCACTGTCTGTCTACAAAGGTGAAGCACTGGCAGGTTTGAAGCAATATGTTATTATATTGAAGCAATATATTCACGTTCTTAATTATCAGGTAATTTATGGTGATATGAAGAGTATCTTAGTGTAATAATCATGTATTGGGCTGGGCTTCGGCCATTGGTTATATTGTGTATGGTCAAGTTACTTTAAAATTCAAAACTGTCATTGAGTGATCCAAGAAGTTCTGGAGATCATTACAATATTTCTGCATTGATTTGATTACGAGAAGGAAAATCCTAACACATCACATGCAATGGCAGCTAAGAACAGATCAATGACAGTTAAGAGCGGCCACATATTATCAGAAACTATCGTATTGATTGTTTGAGTGAATGGCCCATTTAGGAATCCAATCCAATAGTAAATAGTGAATAACTCTGCTTTTTCTTCCTTTTCCTGTGCAACGTCATGCACACATAATGGAATATATACCATAAATATTTGACTTTTTCAACTTTTTTCAGTTGTGTTTTTTTATCACTTGTCAGTTTGTCTATAAACTGGGAAAGAAATTTAAAATAACAACTTTTTTCAGTTGTGTTTTTTTATCACTTATCAGTTTGTCTATAAATTGGGAAGAAATTTAAAAGAATGGATGAAATTGTATATATTAGTTGCTAAGATTATACAATTAGGGTGAATCAAGAGTTTTTTTAGGATGTTGGATCCATCTATGCACTCAAAACTACTATTTAAACAATGGAAAATTGCACTTCCAACAATTGGATTGCTTTGAATGATAATTAGCCACACAAATAAAATAAAATTAATATTTAGAATTGTCATATATGTGTGAAAGTTTTCCCATAAAGTTTGTCCATAGTTTTTCTATCAGTTTGCCCATAAATTGGGCAAGAAATTTAAAAGAAAGGATGGAATTGCATAGATTAGTGGCTAAGATTGCACAATCCTGGCAGATCAAGGGTTTTTCAGGGTGTTGGATCCATCTATGCACTCAAAACTACGATTTAAACAATGGAAAATTGCACTTTCGCCAACAATTAGATTGCTTTGAATGATAATTGGTCACACAAGTAAAACAAATCTAATATTTGGAATTATCATATATATCTATATATATGTGTGGAAGTTTAATAGTGTAGAATTCAACATCTTCATTTAAGTGAAACTGTTCCTAGATCATACGATTCAGTTACTTGTTTTAAGCCTAATTTCACTTTACACATAGTCAATATTTTATGAATTTTACACTCTAAAACATATATCAAAATGTCTTAATAAATATCAATTTACATAAAGTTTAAAGGAGATATTTTTGTTTTTTGCAATTTCTTTTAACTTATAATAAGCCTATAAAATAAAAGTGAAGTTAATGATTTCTATCTAATTATTTAACTTTTTTTTTTAATATATATATATATATATATATATATATAAGATATGTAAAAAAAATAGTTAATTTTATATTTTTAAAATAAAATTGTTTCTCATTTATATTCCTATTTTTTTTCAACATTGTTTCTAAATTCATACTGTATAAAAATAAGCAAAATACAATTTAACATACAATCCTTTGTCTCCACTTAAAAAACTTATTTATTTGTTATTGTATATGCTTCTTTGTTATGTTTGAGATAATATTTTTTTATTTCATCTTTATGTTACTTTATAATTCAAAACTGTATCATTGAGTGATCCAAGAAATTCTAGAGATCATGACAATTTTTCTGCACTGATTTGATTACGAAAAGGAAAATCCTAACACATCACATGCAATGGCAGCTAAGAACAGATCAATTCCAGTTAAGAGCTGCCACAGCTAATCAGAATTTCAGAAACTATCGTATTGATTGTTTGAATGAATGGCCCATTTAGGAGTTCGATAGTAAATGGTAAATAACTGTGATGTTTCTTGTGCAACGTCATGCACACATAATGAACTTTATATATAAATAAAATAAAAGTGTTTTAAACATTAGATTTTTTCAACCTTTTTCAGTTATGTTTTTTTTATTAGTTTTGCATAGAAATTGGTAAGAAATTTAAAAGAATTGATGGAATTGTATATATGAGTTGTTGAGATTGTATAATTTAAATGGATGAAGAATTTTTCAGGGTGATGGATTCATCTATACATTCAAAACTATAATTTAAACAATAAAGAATTGCACTTTCACTAACAATTAATTATATTGCTGATTCCAACCATAATTACCCATCCAAATTAAAAAAATCTAATATTTAAAATTGTCCTATATATATATATATATATATATATATAGGAAATAGGAAGTTTAATAACTTAGAACTCAACAGCTTCATTTACATGGAGTTGTTCTTAAATCATAGATTTCAGTTATATATATAGGAAGTTTAATAACTTAGAACTCAACAGCTTCATTTAAATGGAATTGTTCTTAAATCATAGATTTCAGTTACTGCATAATTCCAACTTACACCCTCAATATTTTATGAGTTCTGCGGTCTAAAACATATATCAAAATGTCCTAATAAACATCAATTTAAACATAGTTTAAAACATATATCAAAATGTGTTAATAAATATCAGTTTAAACAGAGTTTAAAACTTATATCAAAATGTGTTAATAAATATCAGTTTAAACAGAGTTTAAAACTTATATCAAAATGTGTTAATAAATATCCGTTTAAAGGATATATTTTTGTTTTACATCAATTTAAACATAGTTTAAAACATATATCAAAATGTGTTAATAAATATCAGTTTAAACAGAGTTTAAAACTTATATCAAAATGTGTTAATAAATATCCATTTAAAGGATATATTTTTGTTTTTCAAGTTCTTTAACAAGGTAAAGGTAGAGTTTAATGATTTCTATGTAGTTATTTATTTATTTTCATTTTTTTTTAAAGGATATTCAGAGTTATATTCTCGTATAGTTTTTATTTTTATATAAAATATGTAAAAAAATATATAGATTGCATTTTTGTATTTTTGAAGTGAAGTTGTTTTTTATTTGTATTTCTAATTTTTGGGCACTCTATAAAACAAACAGAAAATAATGGAGCAGACAATCATTTGTTTTATTGAGAAAAACTTATTTGTTGTTGTGTGTTTCTTTGTTATGTTTGATCTAATATTTTGAATTTTATCTTTTATGTTGAATATTTTTGTGCTGTGATTTTCCATTTGTTACATGTTGTTTTTCAAGTTTAACAATTGGTATCTGAGTAGTTGTTGGTTTGAAGGGGACGCCTTTGTTGTCAAGTTGAGGAAAATCAGTCCAGGGAATCTTGGGTTGTGGAAGCCTTGTTTTTTTAGTTTTGAATGGAAAGCTAGTCAAATATGTTTGTCCAGGTAAAGGAGCTCAAACTAAATAGTGTTGTACTGTAGTAGAACTTTTTTTTTTGAGGTAGCTAGCTTTAGTGGGAGGATGGGAAAATATTTTTGGTAGGAGAAACGAAATCTAGACATTTAGACATTGAGAAATTCAATGGACACGTCTTCAATTTATGAAAGTTAAAGATGGAATATTTTCTTATTAAAAGAGTGTAGAAGGGGGTTGTCATGAAGGACACAAAGACTGATATCGTGAAGCACGAGGATTGAGACAAGATGAATGATAAGGTCATTACCTTGATTGGCATTAATCTATTTGATTATGTGTTAGTGAATGTATCAAGGGGACCTATAGCAAATAAACTTTGGAATAGGTTTGGCTTGTTGTATGAGGATAAATCCCTCATGAATTCAATATTCATGTAGAAGAAGTTGTACACTATGAAGGTGAAGGACAATGATAGGGTTATAGATCACCTTAATGCCTTCAATGCCTTGCTTAATTAGCTCAAGGTCATTAGTAATGAAGTAAATTACAATGAGAGATGCATATCCTTGCTCTGTAGTGTTTTGGGTTCTTAGGAGAATCTAATAATTTCGAAGAATAGAGCTACAAAGTTAGAAGAACTGAAGTTGGATGAGATTGTGATTATGTTGCTATTAAGAAGATAAGGAGAATAATTTCTAAACTAATCATTGATTCAAAAGATTTGACGACTAGGGGTTGCTATAAGGAGGGAAATGATGAGAGATCTAGTGGAAGGAAATCTAGATCTAGAGGAAGATATACTGGTAAAGGTAGGAAGTTGCAAGAGTTGACTTGCTAGAAATACCATCAAAGAGGAAGAAGAAGATAAATTATAAGGTCGGTCCTTTGAAGGAGAAAAAGGAAAAAAAGGAGGATTCGGTTGCTAGGATTTCTAGCTATGTGGGTAACAAGTGTCTCTATTTGACATGTTTGTTAACAAATTCTATGAGGAGGCATGGTTGATTTCTTTAAGAGTTTCCTTCCAAATAACTCTTCATGGGGAGTGGTTCATGGATTATGAAGAATCACATGGAAGAAAAATCTTTCTTGGAGATAATTTTAGTTATGAAATTGTTGGACATGGTAGTGTAAAAGTCCTATACAAAGATGGATCCATGAAGCAAATTTCCAATGTGCATCATGTGTTGGGATTGGAACAGATCTTACTTTTAGAGAGCCAAATGGTTAAAGCAGATGTTGATATAGTCTTCTATAAAGGATGTTGGAGATTGATTTGAATGGCTATGGTTTTGGCCAAGGGTGTTCTACTTGGAACTGTGTGCAAGTTGGATGTGACTACTTAAGTCATCGGTAGTGGCAATACAACATCGACATAAAACAACAAATTAGTTATAGCATTGAAGACATTGAACATTATGTTGTCGCATCACCAGATGGGACATCTTGATGAAAATAACCTACAAGAACTATGCACTAAGAAGATTGTCTACAAAATTGATAATTTGAAGGACTCTTTTGAGTTTTGTGAGGCATGTGTGCTCGAAAAACAAAAGAAGGTTCAATTTTCATCGAGTAACAAAAAAGTTCAAGAGGTGCTTGAATTTGTGCATTATGATATTTATTAGTCTCTATAGACGAGGTCTCTATTGAAGGGTCTCACCATTTTATCACTTTCATTGATGACTTTTCACAAAATTCATGGGTTTACTTCAGGAGGAAGAAGAGTGATTCTCTTGAAGTTATTAATACTTGTGTTGCCTTGGTTGAAAGATAAAGTGAGAAGAAGGTGAAGGCTTTGAAAAGTGATAATGGTGGTGACTATTGTTCCATTGAGTTCAAGTTTTTTTGTAAATATCATAGTATTGCAACCCCACATACTCCTAAGAAAAATGGTGTTGTTGTCATTGTTGAATCAAACCTTGATGGAGAAAGCATAGAGCATGAAAGTGGACACTGGTTTCAGTGAAATATTTTGGGCTTATGCTTGGCTACAACAAACTATTTAACCAATAGATCACCTAGTTTAATTTTGGGTGACAAGACACTAAAAGAAGCTTGGAATGGAGAGAATCCCTTTGTTTCACATCTCGAGGTTTTTGGGTGTGAGGCATACATGCATGTACTTAAGGTGAATAGTAAAACATTTTGACAAAAAATAAATGAAGTGCATATTGATTAGATATATAGAAGGAAGAGAAGGCTACAACTTATGGATTATGTCTGAGAATCAACATACCCACAATGGGAATGTGATCTTCAAGGAGAACAAATGTTGTGAAGATCAACACGAAGAATTTGTTCCAGTAGAAAATATACATGTAACAATTTTGGATTTATAATCTGAAGCTGAAAATCAAGTTGAATAGTTGTCACAAAGGTTGGATGTAGCAATTCCCAAGGAAGGAGATGAAAATATGCATCTTAAATATAATCAACTTTATCAGAATCAAAATTTGATGAGGATCCTTCGTGAGGGAAAGAGACCTAACGTAGATGGCTATGAGCTCATTGATTTTAGTTATTTTTCTTTGTCTTCTATGGGTGATGAACCAAGAAATGTCAAAGGGGTTCTTAATGGTAAAGAGACCCCTCACTAGAAGAAACTTGTAGAGGAAGAAATGAAGGCCTTGGAATATAACCAAAATTGGCATTTGCAGGATTTTCCTAAATGAAGGAAGGCAATTGGATGCAAATGTCTATTCAAGAAGTATAATGCAGATGGTTTTGTGGAGGATTATAATGTTCATTTGGTAGCAAAGGGATACTCTCAAGTAGAGGGTGTTGATTATGAGAATCCCTTCTCTCTAGTGGCCAAGATGGTCTATATTAGGTTGTTGTCGAGATTAACAACCACTTATGATTTGGAAGTGGAGCAAATGGACATAAAGACAACATTTCTTCATGGTGAGTTTAAAGAGGAAATATTCATGGAGTAACCAGAAGGATTTGTGATAGAAGGGAGAGAAGGGAGAGAAGACATGGTGTGCCAATTGAAGACATCACTATATGACTTGAAGTGGTCCCTAAGACAATGGTACTCACAGTTTGACAAATATGGTGTGGGACAAAGGTTTGTAAGAAGTGAAGTGGAATAACTTCATTATTTTGGTCTTATGTTGATAATATTATTTTGATTAGTGATTATAAGAATCTAGTCAAGGAGACTAAGTCCCAATTGTCACGTGAGTTTGAGATGAGGACTTGGGCAAGTTGCAATATTGTTTGGGAATGAAGATGAGGGGAGATTACTATATTTGTCCAAAGAAAGTACATGGAAAATGTACTTGAGCTATTTACGATGGATAAATGTCAACCAACTTGTACTCCATCTCAAGTAGAAGTGAGTTTGTTGACTAACATGAGTCCTAAGAGAATATAAGAGGAAGATGGCATGGAAATAGTGTCATATGCTAGTGCAATTGGTAGCCTTATGTATGCACTGCTTTGCACAAGACCAAATATTGCATATACAATGGAAGTTATAAGTAGGCACATGGAAAACCCAGGGAGAGATCATTGGACAATTGTCAAGAGGATTTTTAGGTACCCATGAGGCACAAATGACTATGTTATTTGCAATCAAGGAGATTGAAGCAAGAAGCTTCAGATGCATGGGCTTGTTGATGTTAACTGTGTATGTGATGTTGACAATGCAAAGTCCACTAGTGCGCATATATTTACGTTGTTTAAAGGAGATGTGAGTTGAAAGAATAAGAGGAAACCCATGCAAGAAATGGTTTCCCATTCTAATATTGAAGTAGAGTACATTGCAACTTCAAAGGTTTTGAATGAAGTTGTTTGGTTGCAATGGTTATGTGGAGATATTGGGCTTGAACTTGGGTCCTTACCTACCTGTTGGGACAATCATAGTGCAATTGCTTTGACAAAGATTACCAAGCTTTATCCATGGACAAAGCATATCACGATGAACTTCCACTACCATGGAGTGGAGGTGGAGTCTAGTGTAGTAACTATATTCAAGGTTAGGACTCAAGATAATGTGACAAATTCTTTAACTAAGGTAGTGGATGGAAGGAAATTTGTTTGGTGTAGGGGCAAGGTGGGGCTTGAATAATGGTGGATGTAACTGCTAAGTGAGAGATTATTGGGATATTGCTAGTTACATCATCCGTGTAACTAGCAATTTCTATTTGTATATGATATGTGCAAAGAAATCTTTGTATTTCATTCTTGTATTTTAAAAATGCAATTGCTTCACAATTGTGTTCCTAATTTTATGGGTAGCGTTGTTTCTATGTTTGTACATTATTTATAAAAGAAACTAAAACAAGAAGATGGACAATCATTTGTCCTTGGTAAGAAAAACTTCTTTGTTGCCATGTACACTTTTTTGTTATGGCTGTTTAAATATTTTGAATTTCTTGCTTATGTCAAATATCGTCTTGCTTATGTCAAATATCTGTGCCGTAGATTTTTCTCCATTTAATGCAGATTGTTTTCGAGGGTTAACATCTTAGAGGGAAACCTCCCCACTATCGTGCAATAGTTTAACCAAGAAATTGTGTCTCTAGTCCAACCTCTTTTGAACTTGGCGTAACTTTCATGAATGTTCGAAACAATGATCGGAAGTCTCTCAATCTTCATGTTAAATAACTTGTATTTATACATTAAATACTTGATTTGTACTTATAATTATAATTAAAGTACTTAATCATAGGATTACTTTAAATGATAGGAAACCAATTAAAAATAAATATAAATAAAATATAATACAATTAATTTTAAATTATTTTAATGTTATTTTTTATAAATAAATTTTGAAATCGCTTAAAATAAAATACAAGGTGACACCATCTTCTTACAATCAGTACATTATCACACAGCAGATCCAAAAATTCAATACCAGTCCATAAATCATACCCCAAGAGCAATCATATATCAATATGCTACAGCACACGTACCAATACAAAACTTGAGTTTTAAAAGGAACAATTTTAGATAAATCGTTCCGTGATAGGCTTGACTTTCATTCACACCAATAGAACTGTAAATTGAATCCTTAACCAGGGCCTCTAGGGCTGTCTTTGTTTTGTTTATTTCTAGCTAGTATGTATCCCTCCAAAACACAATGGTTTGCATCACTCCAAAATGAAACTGATCCATTGACAATACGAAATAACCAGCATCAAATTCAACACAAAGTTGATTATGTTAATGATAAAACATATGTACACATGGCTCTCTGCTTCAAATGCAGGATAGAAGTTACATGATCCCATAACCTGCCTGAGACCAAGAATATGGGGAAGATGCTACAATTAATGCCAAACCCTTTGTGACAAACATTGTACTGATGATACAGCTTTTGAAGTGAAGAAACTGTACCCAACTAAGATTTTACAGCTTATAATGTCACCAACAAAGCTTCAACCAGTGCAGTCAGAATTGTTTGATTTAACTACATTGAAATTGGTGACATAAAGATCCAGATATATGCAATAATGACCAACGTTTGGACACACATCTAATATCTGTCAAACATGTAAGATTCACACTCTGCTTCTGACATCTGGTTTTCCTCTGAAGATCTGTGGCAGCACTCAGCAAGATCTGAGGCTAACACTTTTGCACGGAGTCATCCTCCCTAAGAGTCACCTTAGGATTCATGAGAGCATTCGAAATTTGGACAGTTTGGGGTATCTGCAATAGGAAACATTGAGAAGATTTTAGTCCAATGCTGAGGAAATCTGATTCAGGGAGTTCAAATTTGAGACATCCCATAGAAATAAATTATAATTGTCAGTATTAAAATCAATTCTGATCACCGGCTAGAACAGCTTTTTGAATCTTCTAGAAGGCCTAGCTTGAGTCGGTGACAGCCTTGGAAAAAGCGCACTGCATGTTAAAGGTGCAGAAACTATAAAACTAAAGCCTAATCTGTGAATCTTCAACGCTGTCCCCTAATTTACCGTATAGTAGATATTTTGATTTTGAACTGGGGAAGCTGGGAAGCTCAAAAGTAACTCCACACTTATTTGGGCATGTTCTCAGAGTCACATGGTGATGGAAGGTACACACAAGCTGCTTAGAAAGAATAAAAAGGACCTGTTGGGAAAGCAATAACAAAACTGTCTATCAAGATAACATGGAGTAGGAGATGGTTCCAGTCAAAAGCTACAACATTTATACAAAGAAAAATGTGCGTATTACCTTTATCAATATCCCTGGATACACACAAGAAACTGATAAATAGACTATTGTATTCCAAATCAATAGTGTTTTCACACAAATTATCATTAGGATCTCACAACCCCAGACACCACTAACTACATGACTGACTGACTGTTACCTCCCCAACTGGTAGAACACCATAAATAGTTACAGGAGTAAAAGTTGGATGCCCATCGGTATCAGTAGTCACTATTGCAAAATCAATAAGAGGAATACCTAACTGGATCTGTAGGCACTGGTATGAAAATAATAAGAATAATGCCTATGAGTATGAATAATGCAGGCGAGAGCTTGGGTGCCTAATAATCTCGAGTTAGGGGTTTAAGCCTTCAGTGAGCCCTGAACTTTGCCAACTCAAAATAAAAAATAATTAGAAAAGCGATGGGGAGTGCCCAGGAGGATCTGTAAGGGCTGTTGCGAACAAAGAAAAAAATAAAGAATGATGCCTATTGGGATCAGGATTTACAGGGATCTCCGTGAACACTGAAAACATAAGAGGAATGGCCATTAGGATGAACAGACATAATAACAAGAGGAATCCTTGTCAGACTCAGCAAGCACCATTTCAAAATAATAAGAATGCATATTTGCACAGATCAGGGCTGCTAGCCTGCTACCACACTACTTACCACCAATGTAACTGGACTGCTTGCAGTGTCTAATGGCTCCTTGAATGGCATTTTGTACCTCCGTCAATGAGCTCTCACTACTATAGTTAGGAAGCTTCTGCTGCATGTCGGAAGGTTGTTGTTTCCCCTTACCCAAATGCTTGTAAACCATCTTCAAGTTACCAGAGAAATCTGAGAATGAGATGTGCTTCTCACTTCTCTCTGTACCCGGACATCTACCATTTTTCACTCCATTTCTTTGTGGGGTTTTCT